>WYDI02141203.1:0-12290 GCA_009867235.2 Psittacus erithacus | reverse complement strand
TCTTCTTTATCACAGGAGCTGGAGTAAAATCAGCTCTTCCACTCCATCTGGGAACCTGCTCACCAGAGACTGAAGCCTCAGCTTTCATGGGATGATCATCCTTGACCTTTGTTCTCCTCTTCAATTCATGCACTTGTTCCTCCAGAGCTGAGGTAGGTTTTTCATCCCACTTCATCATGTCTTCTCTCTGATCCTGCAGGTAAAACCATAGGGTGGCCCATGGCATATACCTTCTGTAACTTCTCTCCCAAGCAGTAGAACACTTTTTGTTAATAGCTGAGATGTGTGTTGGTACACGTAAGGAGCTGGATAGGTCTCAATTTTTTGAGCTCCTGGGATGGTTTTTCCACAGCTGAAATGATGGGAAGTGTGAGATTGTCTTCAAACTCTCGGAGTTTATGAATCATTTCATCCACTGTTAGTGGTACTATGTCATTCCAGGTTACTGTTGCCAGTGAATGGGCATGTGATGACAGTGCTTTCCATGTAAATTTCAGTCACATGGGTCATGTACATTCGACTTCATCTGGATCTATGGGTACATCCCTGGCATTTGGCTTGATATGATAGATCGTCTTTACAATGGCTGATTCCCTCAGAGACTGGATGCCTTTCTCTAGAGTAGTCCATTTGGCCGAATGATTCATAACATTTTCCTTGTATGGAAACCTTTCTTTCACAGCTGCCAAGAGCCACTTCCAAAGGCTGAAGGACTTTTTCTCTCTTGCAATTGCTTTGCCAATTCCCCCTTCCATAGGAAGTGATCCCAGCTACTTGGCTTCTCTACCTTCTAGTTTGTGACCATCAGCCCCATTGTCCCATCATCTGAGCAACCAGGTGTTGATGTGCTCCCCTGGTTGACAGGTAAAATCTTTTTGCATATTCTGTAGCTCAGTTGAGGTCCGGGGTGAAGACATCACCTCTTCTTCCTCTGATTCACATGCTAGTAACTCCTGATCAGATGCTGTCCCTGGTGGTGAGTACATTGTTTCTTCATCTTGCTTCATCTTTCTTGCCTCTTTTTTGCTTTTCCCCTTGTGTATAGGGGCAACTGATATTGGCATGAATTTGTCCTCTGGTGTGGCAGCTGTGCTGGGAGCTGGAATAGCTGCTCTGTCTGTTGCGATCAGAGTTTGAGTAGCTACTGTACTTGTCACTGGGGCTGGTGTAGCTGCTCTGCTTGGAGCTGGAGTAGCTGCACTGTCTGTGCTTTGGCATCAGATCCAGGGACATTTTTTTCCTTTTGAAGGTGCTGGATAGTGCTGAACAGGGCTTGTATGCATAGGCCAAGCCCTAGCACGTTGCATGATTTGTCCATCTCTGGTATGACCAGAAAGACAACATGTCTCATTTAAGTGTTTTACTAATTTTTATGGATTTTGCAGTTGTTCAGTGGTGAAATTCCAAAGCACTCGAGGGACCCACTGGCTTAGATACTTGCCCATGTATCCCACACATCCTGCCACTCATGGCTATCCAGCCTCAGGGAAAATCTCTTGGTCCTCCTATATTGTCGTCTAACCCTAGAAAAGGCCCAAACCTGACTCAACTTAACTCTTGAGATCAGAGGAAATGGTCATGGGTAAAACACACTCTGTATGTGTGCCAACACAGTGATCCCCATCACAATCAGCAGGCAGGTCTCAAGGGTACCTAAAAGACATTCAAAATCTTCAGAACTCAATGCTGTAAACAGTCTGGTGGGGGGGGGTGAAAACGTAAGGGAATGTCTCCTTCACAGGTTGACCACCCAAGGAGGGGAGAAAAGATGTGTAATTGCTAAACCATTTTGTTACATACCTCCCAAAGTACAGAAGTGGTGACCACACTGGGAACGCAAGCCAGATCAGTTTCATGACCAATGATTCTATTGTATTACAAGTCATTACCATAAAGTACAATGAAACAAGAACCTTAGCCCAAGGCCCCCAGCAGATAAATATTAACGCAGCAAATACTAGCTGTAAGTAAGGTGCGACATGCTGAAACTCTGAGAACAAGAGCAACTTTAAGAGCCTATAAATCAGCATTGTGACGAGTGTCTATTAATCCAAAACAATGAATGCTTATCACAAATCTGATTAGACACACTCTGGTCAGATTTGTTGTTATCTCAACCCTTCGTGCCCCACTTTGGGTGCAAAAAAGAACCACTGTGGTTTAAGCCCAGTCACCAAATCAGCCACACAGTCACTAGCTCACTCCCCCACCTTCTTCCCCTCCACTCCCGGAAAGATAGGAAACAGAATCGGAAGACTGTAACTCCCACAGGTTGAGATAAGAGCAGTCCAGTAACTAAAGTATAGCACAAAACAACTACTGTTACCACCAATAATAATAATGATAAGGGAAATAACAAGGGAAGAGAATACAACCAATCACCACCCTCCAACCAATACCCAGCCCGACTGAGCAGTGATCTAGCCCTTCCAGGTGGCTGGCCCCAGTTTATATGCTGGGCATGACATGTTGTGGTATAGAATACCTCTTTGGTTAGTTTGGGTCAGGTGTCCTGTCTCCGTGTTCTCCCTGCTTCCCCTCCTCCCTCCAGAGCATGAGACTCAGAAAGTCCTTGGTCAGAGTAAACATTACTGAGCAGCAGCTTAAAAAGGCGGTGTTATCAGCTCTGTTCTCAGACCAAAAGTCAAAAACACAGCACTGCACCAGCTACTAAGAAGGAGAAAAATGACTACTACTGTTGAACCCAGGACAGTATCCACCCCTTATTCCATACCATTCATGTCATGCTCCGTTCAGCGACTGCTGAACCCAGGGCAGTAATGTAATTAATGGTGCTGTTAGATGTCTGAGACATTGTGAAAAAGTATAGCTCTTAGATGCCAGAATCCATGTGCTGGTTTTCTTTATCTATCTTTGCAAAATTTCTTGGAAGCTCCTGGACACAAGGAGGATTTCCTCATTCTTTTACCCTGCCAATTTTGAATGGGCTGAGACCTATCATGGTTTACGAGCTTTACTTTTCAGTGTTGTCACTACTTGTAGCACTTTTGGTCTAAAATAAAGCTAAAAAGGCTCAACCAACATCCTTAGGTTTATAGCATGCTAAAGAAAATCCAGACAAATCCCAATATTTCAATCCTCATAATTTCCACATCGAGAAACTCCCAAAAGGCTCAGAGGATAAATGTGAAGTAATATTTTTTATATATAGAATAATAAGGAATAATGGAATAAATCAATTACTTGAAAAAAAGTCTCCAGTTTGACAGCATATTTTTCAAATATAAAAAAACCACACGTGGGTTCTTCAGAAAATAAACAAACCAACCAAAATGAGAGGCTTTGTTTCTTGTACTTAAAAGAAGATAATGTGAAGAGAAAATAGAAACTTTATAAGATGATAGAAAATATTAGAAATTAGGGACCTTAAAGATTATTTGGTTCCAACCCCCTGCCATGGGCAGGGATACCTTTCACTAGACCAGGTTGCTCAAAGCCCCATGTAGCCTGGCCTTCAGCACTTCTGGGGATGTGGCATAGCTTCTCTGGGCAACCTGTGCCAGTGTCTCACCCCCTACAGGGTAAAGAATTTCTTCCTAATGTCTAATCTAAATCTACCCTCTTTCAGTTTAAATCCATTCACTCTCATCTTGCCACTACATATGCTTGTAAAAAGTCTCTCTCCAGATTTGTTGTAGGTCCCCTTTAGGTGCTGGAGAGCTGTTTAAAGGTCTCCCTTGAGCCTTCTCTTCTCCAGGCTGAACAAGCCCAGCTCTCCCCAGATGGTGTCTTGTGAAAGCAGAGGAGAGGGAGAGGATCACTTCCTTTGACCTGCTGGCTATGATCCTTTTCATGTAGCCCAGGATACAGTAGTTTCCTTTGGAGGAAGTAGTATTTTGTAAAAATTTATTAAAAAAAGCCTAAACCCATAATTTTTTTAATTGAAACTTATTCAAAAGATAAAATGCTACTTCTTTCAGTTTAGTTGAAAGTTCCATTTACCACCTAGATGGGACTTTTGATGACTGAGCTATCTTCTTGGATGCTTCACGATATATTTCAGTCAAAAAGTAACATATTAGCACAGACCTACTATTTATAAAATTTAAGTTAACCTAGTTCATTTTGGATTAAACAGGCTGGGGAGTATAGATGAACAGTATCGTCAGCAAAGAGACGTTAATGAATGCCTAGTGGGCAGAAAGGAGGAACTAGTCTCTTAATCTGGATAATATGTGCTTAAGCCTGAGCTGCAGTCAGACCCTGTGGGAGACATTGATTTGAATGAGTACAGATATCCATCTGTAGATACTTCTGACCTGGTTACCTGAGAATTCCTTTATAGTCAAGAGGATGATTCTTTCCACCCTAAAATAGATATGTAAAATAGACTGTAAAAATTGTATCCTGAAAGCTACCAATCTCTGTCAGTGAAAAAGAGAGTCCAGGATGATGCATTCAAAGGGAGATGGTGCTGTATATGTCTCCCATCTGCGCTTAGGAAGGATGAATCCAAGAGGATGTTACTCACTTCCCTAGAGTGACAATCAGAAGGCACTGACTTGTTTACATCCTCTTAATAAAACTGGAAGACTGGTCAGCAGTAGGCTAACAAAGCTAGAAAGAAAAGAAGTTAGAGTAATAGAAATGCCTTTATTTTAATGGAGTCCAATACACAGAACATGGAGTGTTTGCTATTAAGTCCAGAGTAAGTAGGAAATTAGTGTACAACTGAGTCAAAATTTGAGACATAGAACCAATGGTACAGCAATGAGAGGATTCAAATATTTGGTGAGGACACCACAGTTAATGATTTTTTAATTCTGTAGGGAGAGTTTTGGTCTATGAATTGGGTGAGCTGAATGGATTCAGCTCCTAGTAAAAATCTGGCCTATGAATTCTTTGTTAGTGACAAGGACTTAACTTCCTTTGTTTCTCAATTTCCTTATGTCACAAGAGAGCTAGCATTCTGAATAGTTTTGTGGTTTGCATTATAGCTGCAATTCTTGTTTTCTTTTTTCTGTTTTTTAAGTGACATACTTGAGGGTAAAAAAAGGGAGGTAGAAATGGACATTGAAAAAGTCCAGTGGTAGTGTGGTAGAAATTATTCCAAATTGAAGTTAAATCCAGGAAATAATTCTGAACAGCAGTTAGGAGAATTGAAAATGTCAAATATTTTCCTGCTTTTCAAGGTAGACACACAAGGTACCATAGACACCAGCTATAAAAATCAACAACAAAGTAACATCTTGCATTCTATGACCTAATAATACTTAAATTTTGCATGTTTTACTTTGAATTAATTCTTTTTCCGACTTAAATGAAATTCAAACTTGTATATCCTACATCTGTAGGGAAATACCCAGCAGCTACTGCCAGTGTATTCTAAAATAGTTTTCTTTCAATGTCAAGATAAATAGACAGCTATTGTATAATCAAGAAAGCGTATTTATTTGACATTGCTTCAGGTAATATACTTAGAAATATGATACGTACATGGATGCCTCTATTCTGATTCTAGAAGAATCTGCCCAGAATTTTTGAGATCAAATATTTCTCAGTTGCTTATTAATGCTGTTAATAAAAGAAGCTGACAATTCATAATTTAATTCACTAGAAATACTGAAAATCTCTAAATACCTTTTTTGGAGTTCCTTGAAGTACTTGGAAAAACACAAGGGTTTGGAGGAGTGTTTTGTTGGGTTTGATTTATTTATTAACCACTATTACTGTATGATGTTTTTCCACTTAGCTCAACTCAAAACAAATGTCTATTTATTTTCTTTTTTATTTTTAGCCACCCTAATAGAAATAAAACAAGCATACAAAGTACATTTTCCCATATTTGCTCACTATAATCAGAAGAATTTACCAATTTGTGATAATAAGCATAAATGGCTAAGTATATACATATTTACAGAGAATTTCATCATTTCCCAGTCTGACTTTGTCTGAATTCAAACAAGGCAGTAAACTTCCATATTTTCACCAATTAAACGTTCAGGGATGACCACGATTCTTCTTCTGTTGGGCTGAAATGTTACGTTTTGATATGTTATATCCTAATCTGCTATACATATGTAAAATAGTCAAAACAAGATATTTGAAATATGAAAAAGGAAAAAAATTGAAATTGTCAAAACAATATTTTTCATGTTTATTGAAATTTAGGGATTAATTCTACTTTTTTAGTCTAAAAAAAATTGTCAGCAGAAGGCAGTAGAAATATCTTCTACCCACTTTTGTTAAGAGAGCATTTCACAGTAGTGATACTAGGCATGGCAAAAGAAGACATGGTCTGTATCATCTGCTCTCTGAAGACAAGATCAAATACACTAAAGTCTTGTGACATTTTCAGAAGCAGCTGACCATGACCTTGCAAAGGGTTCAACGTAGAATTGATTGACCTTCTAGAAAGCATTCATAGGTAATTTGTGTGTGTCTGTTTGTTTGTTTTTCAACATAATCAGGTACAAATCCCACAAGCTTTAGTAAAATGTGACCAGAAAAATTTGTTTGACATTGATAGTTACGAATGCCAAAATTCTACATAGGGTCTATAAAATCAGGGAAAAAAAAAAAGTATAAACTTGCAGTAAAACTATCTTTCCGTTCAGTGGGCCCCTCTGTTAAGGTGTTTCAGAAAGCAGGTTCTTCCTGAGACAGTCCCACATATGGAGCTTTATTTATATATAGCTCACTATTTATCATCCTGTTGAGAACTGAGTTTCTTGGACCAGAAGAGGAGTTCTTTCAAACCATGATGACTACATGGTTCAGGTTCCCTTCTGATTGGAAGAACAACCAAAGGCAACATATTTTTTCCAACATGCTTTTCATGTCTCTCCTCGCTTTCCAGGCTTTTGTGGCAATGTGCTGCAATCTCAATAGCTTCTGCTAGATCAGGTTAATGTTCAAGAACAGAATAGGCCATAGAGATCCCCTGTGACAGCTGAAGGTCTCCTGTACAATAGCAAGCAGAGAATTTTTTTTTGTCCTTCATCTGTGTCTTTAAACATGGGAGTGAGAAGGAAATTTTCCAGGCTATTCATTTATAACAGGCAGAATGAGCTAGAAAAATGTCCTAGTTATTGCAAACCTGTGAGAAAAGAATATGGTTTGAATATGACTGAATAAAAATGAGGGCACACAAACTCAGTGAAGAGAAGAGATGTTACAGTGCTTAGCAATAATGGTTGCAGTCTCATTTTCTGACAAACTGGTATAGAATATAATCACAATGTGAGCTCCATAATTAAAGCAAAGATAGCAGTGACATTTTTATTGTATATTTCAACTGCTGAGTAAGTTCCCTTTTTTTTCTTTTTTTTTTTTAAAAAAAAATTCATACCGAAACTATTCATTTTTGCAGACAGGAACAACCCAGCTAGTGGAACTCTTTATTGTATGCAGATCTGTGCCAAGAAAAACTCCAATCCAGTGAGTCTGTTTTGTTATGTAGCAATAGTGAAACTCAGAGGTTTGGTTTTGAAGTGTGAATGTTTAGTTACAAAAAATACACCCTCCAAAATGCATTCAGAAAATCAAACTTTGTCCTTTGATCTGAATGAAACTTGAATCAGTTCAATTTTTAGCCAAAATATGCTGTATTCTATGCTCTTGCTGAAGCAAAACTTAATGCCAAATTTTTATAATGGTGGAATCATAAAAGGAGAAATAATACAGAGACATCATTTAACCAGAAGTCAAAGTGAGAGTAACTAAAAGTTAACCATCTGCTTTTAGAAGCAGAAACATTCTTTGACTGTTTTCCTCATTTATTCCACTGTTTGTCTTTCTAAATATTGAATCTAATCCCCTGCTCTGTCATTAGTTCTTACTCTGCTACATGAAAAATATTTAGTTTGTTCCTTTTTGCAAAAATACTCTTGCAAACTTGAGGACTTTCAATATATTCTGCATGCTGCATTTCCAGACCACCAACCACAGTTCTTTTACTTGCTTTTCTCACTCCACCTTATCCAGAAGACTATTCATACAGTTTTCTCTCTTTGGAATAATTTTGTCTGGAAATAAACTGGTTCTCTGCACAAACACATATTTCCTTTAAGATAAACACCACCCCATCCACCACCCCAGAGACGGTCAATACATTTGAAAGGCACAACTTGCTGCCAGGTATTGTAGATAAGGCATTTCACTTAGGAGGGAATGAAGAATGAATAAGCACAAGCAAAGACAGGTTAAATGGCCTGCATGACATTATGTGGAAAAGAAGTAGCGAAAGTGCAGAAAAGAAACCTTGGCTTCTAAATATCAAGCTCTCACAATGATGATTCATGTAAAGTTTTTACTGACTGGTCACACTTACCTGAAACTTGATGAAGAGACCTCCAGGTTTTCTAAGCTCTAGTGGATTGGAAACATCCTGAAAATACCTTTTGTTCTCATGTATTCTGACTTTATTTTACTGTCTTTCTCAAATCATGGAATCACCTACAAGATAAAAAGGACAATGCATACGAATAAAAGTTGAGATTGTCAGCTCAGCTGACAATGAAGATAAATTAATTACTCTGCCAAAAAGTTTAATGCAGTGTTTTAGCTTCCAAAATAGTTTAAGCCTCTCTGTAGAAGATTTTTTTTGCTTGTTTCTGAAATTTCAGCCAGGTCTTATTTTACCTCAACTGGTTTTCCTTTCTTAAAACCACTGAGAATACTCCCAATAAAAGAATAAAGCTGTCACATGAGCTGATTTACTGCACAACAAGATCATGCTTTTAAAGATATCTCTACTATAGGAAAATTAATTTCTCAAGCTACTTAACACAGTTCTAGTAAAAGCCTTCCACCCCAGGGAGCACAATGAGCAACGATACCTGTGCAGGCACAGTAGGAAGTTTATCAGTCTGTGCTTTGTTTACTTTTTTCAGGGAACATCTTTGGGTTCAAGCATGGAAAACAAAGATGCAAATTTATCTTTTTAGGGTTTTTTGATGTGGTTTTTTTCTTTTTTTTAGTAAGCAAATAAGTTTCTTCCAAATATTCTGGTCTCTTTTTTGACTCAGCACAAGGGTAAATCAACACCACGTCTGAACTAGATGCTCCAAGCATTACATAGTCTTATGTTTTATATATACATATATAATCTAAATTTAGGATTTTTATATTTTTCCCTAGATTTTCTGTATCACACAATCCCATGGGATAATCAGTGTCATAGATCCATATAATCATTAGTTAGAACCTCTGGAATTCAGCTAGTCCAAGATTCAAAGCAGGCACTACTATTCATCACTAGGTCAGAGCAGATGAGACTATGAATAGCCATGGGAAGTTTCCAAGGATGAAAACTCCATAGCATCCCTCAGTGATATGTACCAGTACCAGACCCCTGGTCTGATGAGAAAGATTTTCCTAATCTCCAGTCTGAACATCCCAAGCCACAAGTGATATCCCTTAGTATGCCATTTTCTGTACAAATTTGGCCTTTTTGCCTTTGTTATTGTCCATTAAGCAGTTGTAGCTTGCAACTTTAGTTTTCAACTAAATAGTCAACTCTATGTTTTTACCAGAAAAGTTGTGAAATGGAACAGTAAGTCATAGTTTGATACAAATTACAATAAAAATAAAAAAAAAAAGAGAAAAAAATTTAAAGCATCTGCAGTTGAAAGAATTATATCACAACTATCAGAAAGTCTGATTAATTACAATGATCCTCACAGAGTCATGCTGGCTCCTCTTGACGCTTCTATATTTTCCATCTGAGTAAACTGCCTTTTTTCATCAAAGATGCAGCCAGAAACCTTAAGAGATCATACCTCCTGCAGGACTTTTTCTAGTTGAGATGGAACCAGTTTAAGTATGAACAATGGCAACTTCATAAATAGTTTTGGCAGCATACAGCTTTTACATACAATGTAGCTTGCAATTAAGATCTGGTTAGCTCAGGAGCTGTCACTTTCTAGTCCCACAGTCCAACATTGTTATTATTTATTTTTTTTAAATGTCAGTGAATATATGCTTTGGAAAGAGCCTGGGTACTTCAGAAATGGGTTTATTGAGGGAAATACTGCAATCCATATGTGTGCAGTCAGGACCTTGCTACTGGAGAAAACTGGATGGCCTTAAACTCTGTGAAATATTTAAATCATAACTATCTCATTAGTAGCCAGTGGCATCTACATTTCCACTGATATAATCCCACCTGCTGCCCAGAGCTGTACCACTGATTAATCAGAACAATGTTTCCACAGCTATTAACAGTCAGAAGAGATCTATTGCTGTTAGTTACTGGGAAGCTTATCTCCAGAGTGTCAACAGCATGTTTTGCGTAATGATTTTAAAATATGGTCAATGCTTTTTTTCTCGATGTTAATCCTTATAAAATTAATAAAGTATGTTTCCACTGCTGTTAAATTAGTGGTGCAGTTTGCCTAATAAAATATGTTTTGCTGTCTTGGTTTTATGGGCAAAGTAATAAACTACAGGTTTCAAAAGCAGCTTGATACAGTACAAGAAAAACCTTCACAAGTTTTTACGTAGATTCTAGTTGAAAATAATATGGCAGAGATTATTTTTAGATTAAAGACCATATGTTACACAATAGACATTTTGAAAAACACTGTGGTTTTCATAATTGCATTTCAGTGTTATTTTTATATTCTGCCCTACAAGTACAAAGTATTCATTTGTCAGTTATGGGTGGGAAGAAGGAATATCGATACACATAATATGCTAAAAAATACTAAGAGCTGTTAATCTGCTGTGATTTATTGAATTCTTGAACGACTCTTATATGCCTTCCTTTCCCTATTCCTGAGACATAACAGAAGATTTCTTCTTGCTTAAGACTTTTGTGCATTTAATTTTTCCAGACAAATGTTACGAGACAGAAAAAAAAAAAAAAAAAAGAAGAAAAAGAAAGAAAAGGGGAAGAAAAAAGTAATTCTCTTCTTTTTCATAAAAAAAAAATAAATCCAGGAGCTAAAACAAGAATTTGGGTGGGTTTTTTTTTTTTTTCAAAATTAATATCTTCTTATAAAAAGAATTACAAAGAAGAATTCTGTGTCTGCATGTGAGATTAAATATTCTGAAGAAAGTGAACAGAAAAAGTAAAATTTACTGCAGAGGATATTGTGGCTGAATCTAGACAGACTTTCACTGCTAGGTTCTCAGTTAGACTCCTGAAAAAGTATGTAAACACATGAATGAAAGATTTTATATTTTTGATGATGTAAACATCATGTGCTAGTCAAAAAATTATTAGGGTGGACCTAACACTAGGTATCTGCAAGTTATGAATATTCCTTAAGTTCATATTCTTGTGTCTTTTCCTGGTTAATGGAGAGAAACAGTCCTCTATGAAGCAATTTATCACCTCCAAAGATGAGGGCCTATGGTACGTAATATGGATCTTGGTGTAAAGCACACCACTGTCAAGACTCTACTCAAGTTTCTTAACCAGCTATCTTAGTTTAGCTTAGAGATACTTAACTTGGATGTGCTTAAGGTCAGGCAAAATATGCATACCCTCTTTAACGATTTTAAATCAGAAATATCCTTAAATCCTTTTGCAGCCTTCTAACATTTAAATGTATTTCTGTAGATTTCTTTATTGATTCAATAGCAGTTAATCAACTCCTTAAGCTAGTTTTGTGAAATTATACAAGGACTTTTTTTTGTTTTTAGGTAACCATATTTTAGCCAAGGAACTGGAACATTTTGATCTTCTCTGAAGTTTCTTTAAAAAATTGGATCAACATCTCAAAATCAGTGCAAAAATCTTAAAAATCCCTGAGAAAATAGTTTATCTTAGGTTGTACAAGATTTGGAATTTTTTTCTTTTTTTTTTTTTTTCCTAGGGTGGAACGTGGGGACATTCTGGATCATCTTACAGAATGAAAAGTTCTTGGCAAAGAGAAATAAATTTAAAATGAGAATTTTCAGTTCAGGCTGTAAATGGACAAAATAAGGATAATCTATGTGATCTTTTCTGACTGTTCATCCAGAATTTTGTGACGATGAGAACTGAAATTTACCTTGAATTGGTTTAGTGATTTAAAATGCTTTCCTTAAGATAGTAGTCACTGAAGAAAAAGACGAGTCTTTAGGCTAACGCAAGGATTAGAAGACCTACGTTATTTATTCAAGCATGACTGTGTTCTTCAAAAGTAATAGTATTAAAGACATTTTATCCAGGTTAACGATAAAATTCTAAACTGTATGTCGTGGTTTAAGCTTAGTTGTAAATTAGAAAAGCATGTAGCCTGCTCGTTCCCCCCCAACAGCCTGTCCTCCCCCCCTACCCCCCCACTCCCAGAGGGATGGGGTGGAGAATCGAAAGAATGTAACTCCCACGGGTTAAG
>WYDI02141202.1:0-76454 GCA_009867235.2 Psittacus erithacus | reverse complement strand
AATTGA
Organism: Psittacus erithacus; assembly: GCA_009867235.2. Classification (NCBI taxonomy): domain Eukaryota; kingdom Metazoa; phylum Chordata; class Aves; order Psittaciformes; family Psittacidae; genus Psittacus; species Psittacus erithacus. The sequence continues at coordinate 76,448 of WYDI02141202.1, read as the reverse complement.
ATCTCCTGTGCAGGTCCCTTGACCTTGCTCCATTTTATGGCAAAACCGGCTTTCAGCAGGATTTGGATTATTTTCCTCCCTTTCTCAAAAACTTCTTCCGCTGTATCACCCCACACGATAATGTCACGAATGTATTGAAGGTGTTCTGGAGCTTGCCCCTGTTACAGTGCAGTCTGGATCAGTGCATGGCACTAGGCAACAAATAAGACTTAGGGAAGATAGCAGTTTGGTATCTCACCTTGCTGGTATCTGTTAGAATTCCTTCTTTTTGGTCTTTTGCAAGAGAGAGGTCAGGAAAACGGTTTACAGGTATATCCAGGTCTCTTCTGGGAGGAAACCAAAGGACATACATGAGCATGTTTTGAACAATCTGCATGCATGCTTACTGTCAGCATTCCATTGTTCCAAATCCCAGAGATGGGCCTGTTTTTGTAAGTATCAGTATCTTGAGGAATCTTCTCCTTCCTCACTGTACACTCAGCAAAATGGTTCTAGCTTGTAAATAATTGAATAGTCATTTGTTCAGCCTTCCTGAAAGCGTTTTTTCTGTTTAAGTGCTTTAGTAGTCTTTGCCGAAAGGAGAAAATATAGTGCAACTTCAGAATCGGCCTTTCATCCACACTTTTGAATTGAGAATGAAATTTTGGTCTCAGTTATGCTGGTGTAAGTAATGAAGTTCGCTTTTCTGTGTATTAGCATGAAGCTTGGATTTTAACTTTTCCTGCTCCATCAATGCAGATCTCTACAGAGAAACCAATTTCCTTCCTTTAGAAAGAACTTGCATCAGCGTTACCTATGTTTTCATGTTCCTACTCTTTGCGTTACATGTAAAAAAAGCATTGTTTTTTATTTAAAGCAGTGGGGAAAACTGAGATGGCATAATAAAACCCTGCATAACCCTTCATGAAACATCTCTGGAGTCTTGTAACTGAAAGTAGAAATCTTACTTTTCAGTGAAATTACATAAACTGAAAATTTTGATCATTTTCCTGTAAGATGACTTTAGAATTTATCAACAAGACCACTCAAGTAAAGAAGAAATACTCATGCTTCACTATTTGTCTGTTCATAGACACTTTAACTGTACTGACACATCCTATAAAATTCAATATTCATTTAATTCAACACATATGGATAAAATTTAAATACGGCTGTTGTCATTTTAACCTGAACTCATTGGCCATAAACTCAGTTTAATGGTAGCTAAAAAAAAGATAATGTATTCTCTGCATTCATAAATCACCCCAACATTCAGTTTATTCAAAACACTGAATTAGGCACTCATATAGGGTGCTGGAGAAGAAGAAATTACATTACTTTCATTAATAGCTTCTTTGAGTATGCAGATTAATAGTCAATTGTAAATGGGTTTGCAAAAAAACAGATTGTCTTAAAAATTTAAAAAATAAACCTCCATCGTTTACATAGTGAACAAGTCTATCCTCACTCCTGCCTCTCAGGCTTTGATATAAAACAAATTATTCTGACACCTAGTGAAGAAAATTTCAAATTACCTAATTTAAAACTAGAAGAGTAACTATTCTTTGGTCTCAAATGATTGCTTATTGAAATTAATGGGTGTTATTAGAGCATGTGAGTGTGGGAAAGAATTCCCTAGCATTTGTTATTGATACTTCTGTCCTGCCTACTAGTGAGCTTTTGCAGAATAAACAAACAGCCTTCAGCTTTAATTAAATCGTCAAACCATTTTATGCTAGGATCCAATCCAACAGTGCTAGTTAGTCTGCAAACTAGTGGAAAAACTTACAAGTTTCATTGAACTTTGAATGTTCACCTTACTGCTTGAGGCTATGCTTCTGGTGTACCTTATTGTGTACCTAAACACACATCCTGTAGAAGGTATTGGTTCAGCAAAACTGTTCAGTTCATGTCAAAATCCATCTTTGTGCTTTAGGGCCTCTGTTGTTCTCTTAAACTTTTTTATCTTCTTTTAGTGAGGCCTGAAATAGGAGAGGCTCTCTCTCCTGGCTGGTAGCTGAAGGCTCCAGGCTATTTGCAGGATCACCATGTGGCAAAAGAAAGTGATGGAGAAGGCTCAGTGTGTTCAGATTTTCTAGAGAGCCCAGAGATCACCTATGTCCTCAGAAAACTACATTCAGGGACACAAGAAACCTTTTCCTGCTGCGGCCTTTTTCAGCACCTCTGCAGGCTTTTGTATCTTAAGGTGGTAGAAATATCCAGAACCAATCAAGTAGTGGTAAACTCATTAAAATAGAGATAATGCCTGATATATATATCATATATAAAAACAGATAACCCTGTTCATTTCAGACTTGTAAATCCCACATTCTGCGTGCTATTTCCTGTGTACCTGGTGCAGTTCGCGGAGACAGACCAGAATTACTCTTACTGCAGAGACTGGTTTGTTTCTGAAGGGCAACAAAATGCCTGAGGACAAAACTGTAGTTAAATTGTCATTTATAGAAGTGTATTCTATAGTGTCAGAAGCCGTAATGCCTTAAGTGACATAAGCTTGCATAATATGAAGGGAGAGGTTGCAAAATAATAAAGCTAATAAACAGCGTGGATTGCACAGTTTAGCTGTGTGCTGTTCCCTAGCACTGAGAATACACTTTCACAATTTCTTCATTGCTATCTGCATTTCATGCTTGCAGTGCCTCAGCTTAAAAGCCCTGTGAAATTCCTGAAAATGCTTCTTGTTACAGTCTTGGCCAGATTCTTCGCTAATTTCACAGTAGTTCTTTCCAGAAATCAGCAAAAGATGATGTGACAGTCCATTTCAAAAGACCTCTTACTATGGGCAGCCCCTGACTTTGTGGCTACAGTGCCAGGAGTTTATTAGTAACTGGATTGGGCATTTACTGCATGAATTTCTAGCATAAATCTACCTGAAGTTTGCACTAGGTTTCCTGAGTGATTGCATCCCCTGCCTTTCTGATGTACAAGGGAGCTAATGGCAATGCATGAAATACATTCTTTGTATTTTGCCAGTGATTCCGTGAAACCTCGCAAGGACAAATCACTGGGTTTTGGACCAGGCCCAGGTTCATGTGGAAGTTGTGTAACAGTTTTCTGTAACCTTGTCTGCTCTTATCTGTGCTGTGAGGGGACGAGCAATCTAGCTCTGCTTCACACTGAACAGCTGGGAGGCACTTGAGCTGGAAATAAACCTTCATGGTGAGGACTTGAGGCAAGTTCTTTCAGGCTCATGTGCAGGTGTGCTGGGCAGAGGGTAAGGATGTGAATGTTGTATTACCTATAGAGGAACAGAGAGGCTGAATCTTTGCCTGTTGTTATCCCTTGCCCCTTCTGCCTGGGGTTTGAGAAGAAGGGTCAGAGGAATCTCATAGCTCAACTTCAACCCCCACCCTCTGCCATGTCCTGCAGGATGCCTGCAATAGGATCTGAGGATGTGTCTGCAGGTCTGGGCAAGGCCAACTCTCATTGGCCTTAGAGCTGGTAGAGCAGCTCACGTCTGCATCTATCAGAAGTATTGTAAGAGTAAAGCTAATCTCTTGATTTTCAAGCTGCACATCTTGAGGTAGACGGAATTACCCTAGGAACTGCTTTTGACAGGAAATATTTGGCTTCCCTGTAATTAAGCAACCCTTTACCTTGTCTGCTAGGACAAGTGTAAAACCTCCACACAATTTTGTGTGGTATTTGTTGTTCTAGCTAGAAAAGCCTGCTTTAATATATCAGGACTGAAAGGTCCTTTGATCACCTGGATATCTGTTTCAGCCTATTAAAGCCTCCATAAAGTTTCTGTGTGTAAAACAAATGTCAAGTCAGGTCCTGTACTGTTCTGAACACCCGATGACTAGATCAACAAAGCAGCATCTCCTGGTGTTAAGCCAATGTAAGCTTCAATTCTGCACCCCTTTCTAACAGTGCTGGAGAAAATGGCAAAATCAGTGCCATGGTTCCTTGAGTGTGTCTGGTCTTGAAGCCTACCCTGCCTCACAGCTCTGCATGTGTCCCTTGTCTCTTGGCTGTCCCTCTGAACAAGCTTCACTCTGTCCAGAGAGAAACAGTGCTCCGTTCCTCCACATGTAATGAATACTTGAGACATAGAAGCAAAGATAAACTTAGTCTGTGGTGCAGGAACATGCTTTCTATGTCCCCCTGCTCCACACCAACCAAGAACAAAGTGACCTCAGTTCAGAGTTTCTTGCCTCTTGGATAGTGAAGACTTGTAAAAGTAACTAAAAAGGCAGTACTTGGGTAAATACATTCCAGTCCTGTACTGATGTCAGGGTACTAGAGCAAGATAAGTGTAACTCTTTCATGTGAATTTGGTATTGTACTGTACTGAACAGTAACGCTGAAAATGGTTTGAAATAGTTTGATTAATACACCTGGGTTTTATCCAGCAAATACTGCAGGAATTTGTATTACTTTAAAGCAAATTATAGGTACAAGATAACTTAGAGAAAATTCTCTGTATTGCTGCTCAAACAAAATAACATGTTTAATCAATATTATTAGAGAGTAAATAAGAGGAGCAATCCCTTGACTAAACACTTACATGTTGAGAAATGGTATTACCTCTATGGTAGAAAGCATCCTGAAGTAAAATATGATGAAAGGGCTCAGAAAGTACTCTTAAAACCCAGAAACTTGTAACAGTCCTCTTGGATTAATCAGTAAAATAAATTAAAAAATAATAGATTTCATACACTTTTTGCAATGGAGTGCATTTAAAAAATGCTTTTGTCCTAAGAAACAGGATGAATTCAGAAGATTTTTTTAATGTGGATTTGTTATTGTTAACTCATATTTCTAAAACAAATAGATGTACTGTTTTGCTCTGCAATGTTTTGTGATTGCACTTCATCTGAGTTCTTCAGTGCCATTTTTTTCAGATCTTAAAAATGTCTTTATGTTCCATACTTAGAACCACTGGTCATTCTGAGTCCAAATTACAGTGCATGGATTTCAATGAGATTGTACTGCCACTAAACAGAATTTTCATGCAGCATAGCTCTATAACAAACAACCCTGTGATTTTAAAGCCTTGAACTTTAAGACTTTGCATAAAGTGACAGCCCACTTAACGTAAAATGCTTCTCCAGATTTATTAGGATGCAAAATCATGAACATAATCAGCATTTTAGTAGTGCTGCTATATGAATATGTAAGCAGGGTTCAGGATACTCTTTTGTGTGAATTTTGTGGGAGGACTATCTATATAGCAGATATGTCTGACTGGTATCCATCCTTTCCAGAGTCAGAACTCTAGATCTAAAGGAAAAGGTTGAAGTGACTTTAAATTGGGACCAGTTAAAACAGATGGTCTTCAGGTCAAAATCCAAGTGTATGCTCAGTGCCACTTGAAACTCGAATTGAGTATGGGAAGTTCGTGAAACTCATGGGCAGGGAATTCTGCTGAAAACTTGAAGTATTGTAATTCCTTTGTGAGTTCTGCATCTATATGTAGACAAACAATTGCCTTCCAAATTAATATAAATTGTTCTAGAAGAAGATTTAATTTTCTTCATCCACATGTGGGGAAGACAGAACACTTAAAACCAATAGATGCTACATTCATGTTAACATATTACCAAAACAAAAGGATGTGCGTCACCATTTCAGTGAAAACAGTCTAGGCCAATATAAATTAAACATGCAACATCCAAATTCAACTTCTTAAAGGATAAAGAGTCTATTCCAAGTAACTTACACAAATATAAATGTGTGATAGCTGCCTTACTTTCTTTTAAAACTTGTTTGCAGTTGTAATTCTGCTGTAAAGGATAGGTAAAAGCCTGCTGAATCTAGTCTGAGAGGCATGAGTTTACACCGTCTGATTTCATCTGATCTCCCCATAGAGAAATCCTAGTAAATCTCTTCATACTACGAATTATTTTCTGAGTGAAATTGTATCCAGTCTCAATTGTATGTGCTGAGAACACTGCAAAAGGACATGCAGAAAGCTATGCACTCCTTGTTGTCAATAGTTGTTGTATGACAGGCTGACCTTTTGGATGATAATCTCTATATTTGTGGAATGAAGAGAGATTGATTTTGTTGCTTTATTCTAATTACAATGTAGCAGTACTGCATGCCTTTGAAGGGTATTCAAGAACTGAAATGTCAATAACACAACTTTCCATCTGCTCCCAATTTAATCTGAATGAGTTTGTGATTTTATAGAAGGAGGTTATTTCTGCCACTGGCAGTTGAAAGGTAGTAATCAGTTAATCAAAATGCATTGATTGCTCTAATTATTGCATCTTGAATAGGTTTTTTATGAATCTTAGTCACCCACATTTTAGTTTTGAAATGTTTTGCTTTCTATCCAAAGCAAATCTATGGTTTGCAAAAACTTTGACTTCATCAAGAATAACTTCTGTATTGAGATTTAGGGCCAGACCCATCAGTGTGTGCTGACAATGTTATAGCAGCCCAGTTATGTAAATTGGCTGGAAATTAAAATTGGTTGGATGAGCAACTTTACATGATTTCAGTGATGCTGGATGTACCAGACAACTGGGCTTGGGCTGTACTCCTCATAGCACAGAATACTAGCTATAAAACAAAAACCTCTTTTCTATATGGATACCAAGATTTTGACTTCTGAACAGAAGAAATCATTTTGTTGTTGTTAGCTAGTACTGCAGCAGTAATTCAGCTAGGGGAGAGTAAGCAGGAATCCATTTGTATTTGATCCAGGGCTGTAGAGTTTAAAACCTGCAGTTGTTTATTAAGTTTTTATCTGTGTATGAAAAACAGCACCGCTTTATTTCTACATGTCCAAGTTAGATGTAATCTTGGGGAGTGTAATAGCTGGGGGGAAGGAGAAGGAGAGAGAACCACCAGCAAAAATAAAAACCCCGCACCACCACAAGAACCACACCCACCAAAAAACCCTAAAACACCCCCGCCTCCCCCAAAAAAACCACATAACCAAAAATAGAGCCCCTACCTTTCACAATGTTGAGGAAATGCATTGTAGAAATCTCTTCTAAGAGGGGTAAATACAAAATCAGTCAGGCTTTGCCTGAGGGCAAAAGTAAGCCCACAGGAAATTGATTCCAGGTTTAAGGTCTTGGAAATACTGAATAAGCAAATGAGTGTTTGAAAACGAATTAATAAATGGTTATTATTTCTGGGAATTGAAACCTTAGGTTAGAGATTAAATAAATGAATAGCAATCACTTTGCAGATATTAATATTAAAGAAACATCATTTTATAGGAAAAGAGCACATTTTCATAGTAGCTTGTGTATATGAACATATTAGCCTACTTAAAGGTGTGCAAAAAGCCAGCAGCCTTTAGCTGAAACCGTTAGCGATGCTGGTATTGGAACATGAATCTACCAGTCTGACAAACATAAACCAGATCAATTGCACTCCATCTAAAATAAATATGAAGGGTCCTAAAAGCAGATCACAATGAGTGCTGAAACAACTAGTAGAAATAAAGAGTGAACTATTTTTCATGAGGAAAACCTCTGCAATTTAATCATCTATCCATGGAGTACTGTCCATACTGTTAGAACTCAGCTCATCCATGAATTGTAGGAAGGTAATAGTGAAACTCCATCTTGGAGTATGTTCCAGAGTAACTGCTTTTGAAGTATCTTTTCACTGAAAGTTATCAGAGTAGGTCCCTGCTGGAGATAAGAAGGGACCTCTGGTCATACTTGATATGACAGTTGATGAGAACAAGGAACCAAGAGTTGGTTGTCCGGACTTCAGTAAAGCAGCAGAACATTGATAGGATGTTCAAAAACTAAAGCAGACATACAACAAGTGTGGAATAAATTACAAACTTGCAAATCTTCATTTGTTTGAGGATTTATGATAAAAGATGAGTGAAGATAATGTTGCCAAAGGTGTTATAGCTACTGAAGATAAATCTGCCAGACGTTTGCCCACAGAAAGGGTACATAACAGAGCTCAAAGCGGTAAGGCAGCTGTGAAATGAAAACTGGCTTGGTAGCTGGAGAATTATTCCATCTTTGCTTTCCTCCATGGTGTCGTGAATACGCTTATCCTGTGAAAAGGAAGAAAATCTGCTTTGAAAAAGTGTATCTTGAATTTGTCCTGAAATCAACCAGACTCCTGAGTATTAAGCCTGTGACAAGAACTTCTACAGAGGGCCAGAGTGACTGACTTAGGTTGACAACTTACGATTTCTGCCTCCAGTCTTGATGCTTAATAGGTGCTACTTTCATGGTGAATAAGGACAAGACAAATACAAACAAGGAGAGGGCAGAGGACTGGCTTATGCTTTGGTTTGTAAAGTTCTCCTGGAAGGTAACATACCAACAGTACATATGCCTATTTTCAAGTGATGGGGAGTACCAAGTACAAGTTTCTTTATGACATCATTAAAAGGCCTTGGATAAAATCTGTGAGCCTTTTACAAACATGGAAAACTTCAGAGCTAAAATCACAATTGTATTGTAAGTCCAGACCATGCATCCTTTTATACGCAACAGTTCTGCAAAAACTGCCAGGCAGATGAAGACTTGAACCTGTGAAAAAAGATAGAGGATCAGTGAAATGAAAATCAGCTATTTAAGAGTCAAAAAGGTAAATGATTTGATAGGACTTTGAATTTCAAACAAGTTTTGCAGTATCTGTGGGATTCAAGGAAGAGTAAAATTGTCTGTAAATGTTTGGAGTCCTGCAAGAAAATTTATAGAAAAAAGCATTCTGGAGTGGCAGTGACTATTTCAGACACACTCTTGTAATAACGGCAGCAGTAATTCAAGGAGCTACAAACTAAAATCCATATGAGAGCAGATAGACTAGATAGATATGATAAGCTGAAGGTCTGAAAGTGAGTTTTATTAAGGCTGCTTGAAATGTCCAGTAGTGTAACCTACAGGCAGTTGATGAAAATAATTTGGATATTATATTGGACTCTGGCAGTTCAGTTGATTGGAGCTCATTCGTGAGACTGAGATTCTGTCCTCAGAGAGGAGCACATCACCTTGGTTTTTCAAGTTTAGCAAGCATGGTTGCTGGTGTGGCCAGACAGTCAAGAGCCACATGAGTCTCCCACATTGATACTGTGGGGATGTATGTGACCAGTAACTCCACAGTCTAAAGGCAATTTTTCAGCTTCCCCACCACAAGAGATAAAAGCATATATATCCTTGTAGCTACAGCTGATTATTCAGAGGTAGCTCAAAAAAACCCACAAAAAACCCCCTAAAACAACAAAGCACAGGAAGTTTTGTCTGTCCTGCATCCAGATGGAAATGCAACAGTCTCCATGTACTATGTTCTTGGGCTAGGTGAGCTAGTCCTTTCCTACTCTTGGTTTCAGAACAGTTTCTACTTTGGACCACAGAAAATCCTCAGTGAAAGGTTTTTAAACTTCAATTTGAACCAGTGTTTCCCAGAAACACTTCTTTCTCTGTGCAAATCTTCACATTATTAAAGCAGGTGGTAGGTTATTGATATGGGTGAGTGATACCAGATAGAAAGCAAAAGGCTGACATTTAAAGCTGCACATTAAAACCCATCCTCAGGCCTTTTCCATATAAAAGCAATGTTGTCACAAAATGTACTGCTCACAAATCCATGTTGCTATTTATTGCATATTTTGCCAATTAAAATGAACAAGTTATATTCCCTTTTGCCTGCAAAGGTAAATCTTTCCATTTGCCTAATCCTATGAACCTGCACAAGCTCAAATATTGTCTGGCATTAGTTTACATTTGTGAAATAATCTCCTCTCTCCAAACCTGCTCTTTGGATAGGGTATTTTAGGGTAAGCAGTGAAATCAGTAGAGGCTCTTTATTAGGCCTTTACTGAAGCCAAGGCACTGCAGGGAACTAAGCATCTTTCAACATCAAATCTTAAGGTGAGAACCCTCACCTTAAGCAACTGTCAGCTGCCCTATCTTTCATTCCTCCTTTTACTAAATGATGAGCTTTTGAGTAAGCAGTCAAGTAGATTTTCATTTCTGTGCCTGTAACTTTAAAATGGCAGAGAGATTTTTAAAAAGCTGCAGTTCATCAATATTTATTGTTAACGGTTTATACAATCCTACAGCATAAGCCAGAGCAAAAAAATACACAGTGGTTGGTTGCTGATGCTCCACCAGAGAGGCATTCACCCAACCTCCTTCCTTTCTTCATCAGTTTTGCCAGGAAAATGCTATTGCTTCTGGGGCACTTGATAGAATTTAATGTTTACCTGCTGGTAGAAGAGAATCACAGTGACCAGATTTTCTTGTACCATATATATGGAACATAATATCATCAGCTCTGGATAGCTGCAAGTTAAACAGGCTTGCATTACAACAAGGAAGATTTAGTTTGATAGTCAAGACAATGATATGTTGAAAAGTGAGCTATGGTGGTTGTGGAGTCTCTGTTACTATGAGCTTTGAAAGCCCTCAAAAAATTTGTCAGAAATGACAGAAGAGAGTTGATCTTGCCTTGGGGAGAAAAAAGTGTATTAAAAGACTCTACTAAATGTCCCTCCCAGCCTAGAAGATCTATGAGTCTAGGCTAAAGCAAAGCAAAAGTGATGTATGCTGGCCTTGCCTGCTGGCTTTATGCTACTCACTGCCGAGTAAATGCACCTTAACTTCAATGATAAACTCTAGTAACAGATGTCCATGTGTCACAGGATGTACAAAATCAACCTCAATTGTTTTCACTATGCAGAAGCAAGTCAAAATTATGTCTTTCTTCTGATGACCCAAGGCCAGCAGTGTAACCCTGCCTTCTTCTGCTCCTGCTCTAGAAGGAGGTGGTGGAGTCTGGCCCTCTCTTAGGCTGGTGTTGGATACCAGCCAGCGCCTGTCTCTCACATTCCCTTTAAGCAGCGTAGCTCAGTCTAAATTCTCTTTTGGTTTTGGATGTGTGTGATCTGTGTTAAAACAGAGTTTTTCTCTGTAACTTCTTATTAGAAGGATATCAATGTTTTCTGTAGCTGCAGATGCAGTTTTAATTTTTTTAGTGTTGCTTTTTAGAGGATTCTCAAACATCTGCTCTTTCATTTTTGCAATTTATTAGCAGGCTATAAAAATAAAGGAGAGGGGGAAGTAATCTCAGATACCCTTGGTGATTAATGCACAGCTTAAGCACAGGTTTTGAAATGAAGGCTTATTGAGTTCTGGCCCTGACTTACAATGGTTTCAGAGACAGCATGTACTTACCAGTAATCTGTTACAGAAATATTAAATGTAATATTTCAAAAAGGATTCATGAAAGGTAGATAGAGACTTGTAAGTTGCCCTGTTTATGTGATGTCTGTAGGATAATGTTGAAGAGAGTGACAATAAAGAACAAGACAAACTGGACCTCATATTAGATTTTCTTAAATGATGGGACAGAATTAGGAAGAAAACAGTATCTCTTGCATATGGTTCCCGTACTTTTGTAGAGCTTTTAAATCTCTGTCATGAGAGAGTGTATAAACTCCTCTCTGTAAACTGTATTGCTTAACAAGCTGACCTTGAAACAAAGTGTAATTGTCATCCTTGTCTTCTCTTTAAATCTTTGCATCAGCCTTGCAGCCTTTCATTTCTATGTTACATTTATTAAACTTTAAAGTTAATACACTGGGCTGAATTTGCTGGTATAGTCTTGTTTTTTGCAGCCTTGGTGAAGCAGGAGAGCTGTAAACTTACATCAGCCAAGCTAAGGCTGGTTTTGTAGCCTCTGAGTATTGCCCTAGAAAAGCAAAGCAGCTGGAACACATCAGCGAATACATCCTACCATCTTACACTCTAAGCTGTCAATAGTTCTCCTAAGTGCACTGACAAATATTGGTTACAATAATTTATAATTAGTTGATCTTAGTTAGACCTATAGGTCTGCACTAGAAAATTCTCTTTCCTGAAGAAAAGTTTTGATCTGAAGGCCTACAATTGCACTCGGGTTTTAACAAAACTTACCTGAGAGGATTTGTGTGGAGAGACAGAAATTACAGCGATTGTTTATTTGGAATGAGCAGTTCCACCTCCCTGCATTTTCTCATCTAGCTGGTTCACAGTTCATTGTCTCTTCTTTTTTTTTTTCTTTCTCTTTTAGTACTAACCATTAGTCATAGTTCTCTTCCTCCCCCTGCCCACAAAACAAATGAGAGAGCTTCAGCCTGTTTCTTAGCAGAAGCATAATTGAGTGCCATACAAACAGCACTGTGCTTAAACTGTGGTTTCAGCAGAATAGTCAGGCTACTGCCTGTTGAAAAGATTTGCTTAAGGAGAGATGAACTCTCTTTCCATCCCCTTCAGATGCAGTTTTCAGTGGTCGTTGTGGGACATCTCATTGAGATGCTCAGGCTCCAGCTGGTTGTCTTACCTAAGAGAGCATCTTAAGTAAGCTAACTGTATGGATAAAGCTTCTGTATGGATATAGAGGAGCTACATCTCTGGGACAGTAAGCACAGTATCACAAGCACTAACTTGCTCAAAAGATGAGCTAGATCCTCAGATCCCACCATACTGATAGGTTTTGAGAACATCCTACACCCTCTGATTCTTTGAGGTATTACTAGGATTTGTTCTTTGCTTCCCTGCAAACAAGAGAGTTTGTAGCCTGAATGAGAATATGCCCAGCCTTCCAGAAGAAAAAAGTGGCTTTAAATTAATGTGTGAGCTTTGTTTAGGAAAGCTGTCTCCTACATAGTTCAACACAATAAAAATGGTGACCTCTGCAGCTTCTTATTTCAGTAGAGTTCTGTACAGATAGTTTTTTTAAATTATCTGTATTAAGCAGCCTGTCTTTTCAGTCTCATTTTTTCACCTTTCACCTTAATCAGCACTTAATCTTTCATAAATTACATTGGCTTTTAAAAGAACATACTATATTCCAGCATAATCTTTGCAATGGCCCTTTTATAGTCAGTATTAGAAATTAAATTACCTGGAAAACAATATTTCTACTTCAGAGGCGAACCATCAGCTACACAATAAAATGTAACTTGAAGAATGTGAAATGCCTTGCACTAACTTATTTTTTCAGATGGAGACAAAAACCTAGCCACTGGGGTGTTGAACACTGAAAAATTTCTGACTTCGTCAAATGTTTCAGTCTAAAGTCCTTGGCCTAGTCAAGTGCTGAGTTTATATGAAAGTAGAAGCAACAAATTATTACCATTCTGCTGGATGAAGAGCAAAGTAAGTTAAAGATCATTGATTTGTTTGTTTGTTTCAGAAAAAGGTATTATAATCCAAGCTTTAAATTGGAAAGCAGGTGGTAGATTTCTTTCTTTATAAACAAGCAAATGTCAGCCAATATATTACAGAATATTTCAGGGTTCTATGGGTTTATGATAATAAGTTTAAAATTCCCAAATTGTCTGTTCTATGAAGGAGTTTATAATTGCAGAGACTTAACATAATCCAAGGTTTTACTGTGAGAATAAGGTGATTTCTTTATCAGATAAGTTTGATTTAGAGATTTTAAAAAACCTAAGATGCTCAGAGTTCTGTGCTTTTTACAAATGTAAGGTTCTGCAGGAATGTAATGTCTTTACTCAAAAATAAAAATAAAGACATTTATGGCTTTATCAATGACTTAAAAGTTTTAACAGACTTTCTGAATTCACAGAAATATGAAAATAGTTGAGATTAAGAGTTTATCAAGGCTGATCTTAAATTCCGTTAGGATTTAGCTGTGCTTCTCTAGTTCAGTCTTCATGCATTAGACTTATTCTGTTCACTATATCATTAGAGTTAATATTCAGCAGGTTTTTGAAATACACTGGAACTCACAGTAGCTTGTGTTTTGTTATTACACTGCAGAAGGGAAGTATCCCATTCTATTACATTTAAACTGAATTTCTACAAAACCTCAACAAATCAGTCAACTCCATCTTACACATATGCTTGAGAGAACAGGCAAGCATATACAGTTTTCTCCTCAGTTGATAGTCAGTAGTCCTGCTGTTGTAACATTAAGAGGCCCAAAGGCTGCTATTGATTTCTGTCTTTGATCCTTTTTACCCTGCAAAAGGAATCTGAGGGAGTTGTCTGACTTCACAGATACAAATTCCATTTTCTCCCTGATATCATAGTTGCAAGCTATATGAATCCAGAAGATATGAAGGAAGGTTTCTTGGTTTTAAGCTTCCCTGTGTAACTACTCAAAGTTAAGCTACAAACCCTGGGAGAGAGGTGGGGGACACCTATGCTGCTCTGTTTTTTGATGTTGAAAGGTTATAAATTAATTCAGAAACACAGGACCCATTAGAGTAATGGTGATGGTGTTACTCTTATCAAACCACCTCAGTGATAAGGCAAAAGTAGAAAAGCAATTCTACACTTCAGCTAGCTGTTGTGGCTCCCAGTTTAAAAGGGCATCTTCAGATAATGGAAACCCTAGTGATTAATGGTAGGAGTGGAGAGGAGCAATTAGACACCAGCTACCATGTTGCCCTGAAGACAGGTCTTCCAGGTGAGCATTCTAAAGCAGGAGTGCTTCAAGCCAGGTGTCTGCAGCTAAAAGCTGATTTTACTACAGCACCTAATTCTAGCTATATTATTTTTAACCCAAATGAGTGGGTCTGAGTAACTGAGAAAGCAAAGCTTGATCATGTACACCAAGTAGTAAGCGTCTTGTTGGAAAGGATGAGTCTCTACCTATCCAAATAAGGTCCTGGAAATCTTGCACTGACCCAGAAGATTCCATTTTGGACAGTTATAACCAGGCCAGGTCTGGTAATAACTGCCAGTTGTGTTTCTGGCTGTTGACAACCCTGTAAAGCAGCTGTGCTAAAAATTAATAGACCCTTGCTAGTTCTGTAGCTCAGACCAGCGTTGGTGGTAATGCTGTAAGCTGCAGCAACACTCACTGCTGCTCATTATTCTCCAAGCCCTAGTGGTACAGCTCTCCACTCTACGTACAACCTATGTGTTTCATAAAAGTCTGCTTTCACTGAGCTTAGCTGTAGCAACCAGGAAAAATTATGAGAATAAAAATCACCCCAGAGCTTTTTGTTCATTTCTCTTCTCTCCGGACTCAACAATTTCCTCCTTGAGAGCTGCTGAACTTAAAACTGAGATTACAGCTCTGCTTCCATGCAATCATTTCCACCTCCTTCATGTACAGATGTAGTATTAGCTTAGGTCTCAGCAAAGCCACAGAACCTACCAAACAGCAGCGTCTTACTGTGGTGAAACGGGCTAGCAGCCGCTGTGCCTTACAGCACTTGAAGAGGCTGCTTCAGCTTTGGCATTGCTCTCTACTAAAACCAGTAAGAAAACACTCACCAAATTTTTTACCAGAAGATTGAGGCAGAGCATAAAATCTTGGCAGTTCATAAAGATGTAATTAAACATGCTTAGCTCTTTTCCAGAAGGCATTAACACTGTGAACTCTGAGTCTCCCTCCTCCCCGCAATGGAAGCTTTCAGAATTCTACATCTGCATCTTTTTAATGTCACTGTTTGTCTGCAGATCAGCATAGGTCAGTAACAGTATATGACAAGCTGAATAAAAATTATAAAATCTTGCCAGAAGCACTTTGTCTACTGTTGTTTTGAGTTTGTGTGTATGTGTGTTCTTGCTTCTTCCAATGATCTCTAAAGCTATTAATCAATTATATTTTCCTGATGTTGGAAAAATGATGATGATAATTCAAGGAAGGGGGAATACTACTTGATTCTTTTATCTTCTCTATATGTGTTGGTAGCCTCATTCTTTCTCAAAGTACTGCAAGAAACAATGTTGCCCTTATTTCTGTCCTGCTATAAAATACTCCAGCATATTTTCTAATACTGCTGGAATGTCCAATTTGCCCAGAGATACCAGGCCTTGTCAAAAAGGCTGGGCCCTCCTCAGTAAATGGTTTGATTGCTCATGTAGTAGGGTAAGATATTTTTTGTTCATATTCCAGCTCTGTGGACCTATGAAGTCTTCCAAAAGCAAACTTTAAAGTATTTAATGCTTCTAGCTGTCTGACTTTGTCCCTAATTGCAGGGGTTTTATTTTCTCTGAAGAAACAGAGCAATACTTTCTCATATTGACCTTCCCATGTTGCTACTGTATTTCCAGTAGCTTGCGCAGAAATAGTCTTCCTAGAGCAGTGTTCAGTAGTAGTGATTCTCTGATAGAGTAATGCTGTATTTTGGGATTACCAACTCCCACAGTCTCATCAAAAGATGATGGGCCTCATTATTCCAGGGAATGTGCGAAGTAAGGAATGGCAGAGATGAGGACACCAGCATCAGTACTGTGCCTGTACTGGCACACATATGCAAAGGACTGGGGTGCAGGTCTGTATTGTTTCTTTGGGGGTGGGGGTGGTGGTGTATCTGCGGGTTATACAGAATATTGATGTTTCAGTTGTACTATAATAGTTTAACTATAATATCATAGTTAATACTAAAATGATGTAATAATCATCTCTAGTTGTTATTGTCGCAGTTGTGCTAGATCCAGAAAGCTTCAGCTTCTTCGTCTCCCTCAGTGCCCATCTGCGTGGTAATTCCTAAAGAGTGCCATAGGAAGTCTGGACGAGAACTTAGTTGCTAATGCAGTAGCGGAAAACTGCTAGACGACCTGGAAGGATCAGTTTATTTCAATGGATTAATTCTGCTTTTCTAAATAAAGAACAGAAGAGGGACTTAGATGCCCAGCCATGGATACCTAATGTTATTTTAGGTGCTCTAGGTTAGCTGCTCAGCTTCCAGCTGTGGCTGCAGAAAGACTTGCATCTCCCATAGCTCCTGTCTGGTATCTGCCAGCCCTTTACAGACTTGTCAGATAACCTGGGGCATCTAAAATTGCACAGGGCAATTCTATTTATATACCTTAATCACCTTCCAAGACTGCTAAGGAGTTAGTCGTGTGAACTGGAATTGAAATCTAAAGTCCTATTTATACTGCATAGTCATTTAACATTCAGAGTTGGGTTTCCTTCTGCCCTGTGTCAGGAGAGGAGAGGAAGGGTTGGTGCTCACCACCTCCTCCTATTATTCAGCATGTTATGTGCTCAGTGGTTGCCATCCTCCAGCCTAGTTTTTAAAGGATGCTGATGGGATATGTACAAAGTTCCTGCATTCCCCTCAACCCTGGCTCTTCTTCCTGTTGACTTTTTTCTTTCTTAAGCTAGCAGGAATGAAGTGGGTAGACAGTCTTTATTCAAAATATGGACTTCATGAGACATTTCACAAGTAAGTAATGACTAACGAACCCATAGCAAAATCTAATAGAACTGAGAGACATTGCTTCTGTCTTTAAAAAGAAAGAAAACTGTAAAAAATGCTTTAAAAATAATATTAAACTAGATCCATTAGAAGGTTTTATTTTTACTTTGGTCTTTAAAGCAAAAGCTTGGTATTCTTTGTATCAGATAGCACATTTTGACAAAACAAACCATTGTTTGATGTGTGTAAATGAACGACTTTCCCTGCTGTGATTCTGCAGGCAGGATGGCTGTTTGTGCACAGGTAACAGAGGGAGAAATCTGTACCAGACTCCATTTCTCTCATCTTCAGCAGCCTTTTCTCTCAAATCACCAAAGTTTCCTACTTACTTTTGTGACTATCTGAAGATTTCTTTTCAAATGTATGTCCTTTGAAAGACATGTTTGTTATTTCACACATGTAATCCACATACCAGTCACATATGCTAAAATGTGAAACAAATTTTTTAAAAAATTAATTTAAATAAATGTTAAAACAAAGCATTTTAACAGTTTGAGAAAAAGTTGTATTTTACAGATGGTTTACTTCAGATCAGCTCCTTTCTAAAAAGCCTTGGATTTGAGAATTGGTTACTTTCTGCTGAAAAATATTTCTTATAGAAGATTTCTTATTAGATTTGTTTCTATTAAAGGAGTTAATTTATTTTTCTATGAAATAGGATTATATGCAATGCAAAATAATCAGCGCATCAATATTGAACATTTCATTCAAATAATATAGATGTCTACCATTAGCCTGAGATAGTAATTTGCTCGGAAAATATGATATTTTTTTACATACCCACTCATTATACATGAAATAAAAAAAAAATCGATTTAACTGACGTGAAAAAAAAAAACAACAAACATCAAAGCATGTTATGCATTATAGTTCCAGTTTATCTATGGGATTCTCTCCTGCTCAGAGGACTGCAATGACCACATGAATAGACCCAAGAATACAAGTGAAACATCTAAATGAAGTTAAGCTGTGTCCAGTTTCACCCCAAACTTACTGATCAAGTAAAATTGCAATGAAATTTGGATCCAGTTCTGGAGAAGCAAAAAAGCTTCTATGGATTTCAATGCCTTCACCACAGGGACTTTTTCTGAGATTTATTTATACTGCTTTGGCAGGTGTGAGTACAAAAATATGGGACAAAAGAACAAAAACAACCATCTGGGTGCAAATAACAGGAATAGCAAACCTCAGAAACAGTTATAGTCCTCTTTACTGTAAGACTTTCTATGGCTTTTTCTACTTGATCAATCTGAAATTTATATATATTTCTATAAGATCAGGACATAAAATCTGCAATGAGATATTATCAAAGACTAGAGTATAAATAAACTCAAAGAGTACCTAGCCTAATTAGTGCTTATATTCCAGTATTTGCAACATCTGTCACAGAAACGGTATGTAGGCTTTTGATCAGTGACTGACTTGATATGTTTATTGCCACAGGAAAAAAAACATGTATACTTCTTTACTCCCTTACGCTAGTTTGTGTGTCAGTATCTTAATGTCTGAAGTCTGCATACAGTTTATACTTCCATGGATTAAAATAGACTTACTGTGAAATTTTCTCGGTTTCCTATTGCAGTAGTCTATGAGTAAAAATACCTGAAATAAAAAACGTGGTTTGCATTAGCTTTACAATATTTTGATCTCACACAAAGGTTGTCAGAAAAGAAAGGAAATAAAAATATGATGAGTTTTTTCAAATGCACTGTTAGCCCAACCGTGCTGCTTGTGAAGTCTGGCTTCCACGCCAGCAGTGATCAGGCAGGGCTACTTGTAGAAACACTTGAAAATACCAACTTAATTGAACAGCACAGTCTCAGCCTCAGGAAGTACCACCTGATATGACCCATCTAGCACAAAGAAAGCGACCTTCGTGGGTGACGCAGCATGCTTTATTTGCACCAGTTTTCCATACTGTCAAGTATTGGTGAAATGAAAAGGTAGGCAGCTAAATGGCACACAACAAGCAAGGTCACTTTTTTACCTTCCTATTTTAGTCCTGGACTCTGGATTCACTTAACTTTGAGATGTATCTTTGCTGCCTCAGAGTATGTATTTTGTTTGATGCCTGTTAATAATAGGTGTACACAATAGGATTTAGATGTATTAAAGAGTCCTTTGCATGAGATGCTCAAGCAGCACAATGGCAGTTCTCAAAGCTTCCTGGTTTTTTGGAAACAGGCCGTCAGGCTCACCCAGACAGCACTGGGCAGTTAATGCTGGGCCTTTCTTAAGGCATTGTTCGTTAACAAATGCCAATTTGTTTTTCTTAAGAGCTAGCCACTTGCTTCTGTGCAAGCTGAGGTTTGGAGCTTGCATTAGTTTAATTAAGGTGCTGCTTCACTCAAGTGGGTCTGCTGCAAGGGACAACATAAGTGGCACAGGTGGCTTCAGCACCTGTGTGCATGTTCAAAACCAGGGAAACCATGTATTAACACTTTTTTGGCTGTTTTGGTTTTTTTTTTTAATTTTAATTAGAAGTATAATTTTGACCAATTTGGTCATTCCAGTGAAACACAGAAGTTATTCACTAGAGAAAGCATAGGGCAGCAGTATCAGTGAAGGACAGCAATTATGGAGGAGCGGTGGAGCCTTGTGGGCTTAAAAACACTGCTTGGCCTAAAACAGATCTAAGTAAGCCTTCTCCCTAAGCTTAACATCAGTCACTTTCTGCAGCACAGAGATAAGGTCCCCTTTCAGCCTCGGGAAATGGTGATGCTATTTGTGCATCATTATAAAATGTCTGACCCCCACGCTTTTTCCAGAAAAATTTATGTGGGGGTGTGTGCTCCTGTCCCCTCTTTTCTACCAGTGATTCATCTGCTGGGTTCTCTGTGTACATGGAGAATCTGATCCTGAACTGTAAGACAGTCTCTGACACGCTGTTAATTCAGAGAAGCAAAGCATTTCAGTATGTCTTCAAGCATCTGATAACCTTCTTGCAGCTGCAGCAAGGCAGGGGATGGAGGAGGTGTGGAGCATGTTGGTGGTGTGCTACAGGCTTTGAAGTTGTGTTAGAACTTGAGCCAAAAGAGGATCATGATCAGTT
The DNA here is from genome assembly GCA_009867235.2 of Psittacus erithacus. Classification (NCBI taxonomy): domain Eukaryota; kingdom Metazoa; phylum Chordata; class Aves; order Psittaciformes; family Psittacidae; genus Psittacus; species Psittacus erithacus. The sequence continues at coordinate 56,286 of WYDI02141202.1, read as the reverse complement.
TCTGCACAGTGAGCACCTGGAGAGTGGCTACATTCTGTCCTACACCAGCTGTCCTGCGGGGGAGAGAGAAGGGTGGAGAGAGAACATGATTGCAGATGGAAAGCATCTCAAGATCTAGAAACAGAGACAGCCCAAATCTCAAGACTGGAAGTCCAGAAATAGAGCAGGGTGCCAATCTCTTGAACAAATTACACCTGCTTTTTCTTGCTACTCACATTTTTTACTTTTACTAGAAAAACTGGGAAGCTCCACTGGCTGAGCTGACAGCATCACAGCACGTTATTGAAAGTGGTAACTTTCAAAATAGTGATAGCAAAGAATAGTAAGAAATCTACTTTTCCTTTTTGTTCAGGGATGAAGAGTAATTTTTTAATTATATACAGAATATTGGTGGGAGCATGCTGAAGGTTAAGGTGACAGGAGGGGGAGGAAGGGAGGGAGGAGGTGCAAACAAACTAAATTAATAATCTCCCTGAATTTTCTAGTGCCTTAATGAAACCTGACTTGAAGTCATTTCCCTTTATTCTCATTTGAGACACATCACAGGGTCTCTTTCTATGGGATTCCCTGCCTACAAACCCCATAAATTATCACTTTCCAATTCTACTTTTATTAAGCAACAAATATTCAGTATCGGAAGTTCTCACTGTCTTTACTAGAGGTTATGCGTAGCAACTAAGACACAGATTTAATATTATTTCATTTTAGTGAAGGCAATTAAAAGTACGTGTAAACATAGAAAGTCAATAACTGTAATAAATATTTTAAATGCAACCAGTAGTAGTGTTTGAACATATAAGGAGCTACATCAAAAACTGAGATTTTTTTACTAGGATTCACACAAGAAGCCCATGTCTTTGGTTCCAGAAATTTGATTTAAACACAGTTTTGAAAATCTAGTACTGAATATCACTACTAGGTTTTGCTAGGTCCAATTAATCCAAGTCTTTCATCTCCTCTATCTTACTCAAGTCTACAATTCATATTCTTTTTCACTCTCCCAGTCACCGCACCTTACTATTCCTTTCTGTCTGCTGCCTTATAGCTATGTCTAACATCATTTTTCAGCATTTTGTATACTTGCAGGGAAAAATTAGTTGTCAAAATTCAAATATATGCGTAGGGAAGAATAGTGGAGAGAGTTGGTGTCTGCCTACAGTGCCATCAGTGTTTGGAATTAAGTCTTCCACTCCAGTCAGCCATGCTTGATTTCTAATGATCTGAGATGTTCATGAGACATGTCCATACTCAAATATGATAAACACAGCTAAATGCCTTGAAGTAATTCACACTAAATGTCTTGAAGTATTTTAGGTAGGGCTTCAGGAGTCTTTTCAGAAAAATGTATGTTTTAAATACATGAAGAGAAGTCCAGACATTGTTTTCTATGCATTTACTGGTGCCTGAAGAAAGGCAAGGTGGGCAGGATTTTGAGCAACATGGTGGAACTCACAAGCAATTGTAGGACTTTTAAGATAGGTTCTTAACACTTTTAGGGGGAGTGCAATCTCCCCACAGGAACTCTACAGCTACTTAAACCCACTACTTTAACCTTAAGACTGCTTGGCAGATATTGGTTACTGAAGCCATGTCACCGCAGGCTAATCAGTCAAGATGTCTCTTCTAATCCACCTCTATCCAGAATATTTCTGAAAGAAGTCTTTTATCTCAAGGCTGAGAAGAGAAAGAGATCATAAGGATGTTACAGAACTTCTAGGAAGATGAATGCTTAGAGACAATCAAAAAGTAAATTGAAAATTTTACATAACTAGGAAACCAATAGAAAGTAAAACTGAGCTGCTCTGTATACATTCATGATGTACTCACATTTTTATTGCTAAGTGTAGTTCTGATTTCCCACTGCACTGTTTTAAATAGGATGTAGTGATATTTCTAGAAAGGATGTAGGGAATGGGAGGCAATGACCAGCAATATGGTACAGCTTCTGTACAGTAGCTATAGGATAAAAGAAAACCACAAAGGTTGCACGAAGGCAAACTTTAGAGAGAAGTAAAGAGCCTTAAGCACGCAAGCATTTCTCCTAGGGTACTACTGCTGCTTCCTCAAAAGCATACAAAATGCTTGATCTCTGTGCAGTTTCCTTTGTATGTTGCTGATTTAATTTCCCCTGTCTTCTGGAATCTTCTCTGGGATAGGTTCAAGTAGTCAAGAGCAACCCATAGGTTTTCTGCATAGCCAGTATGGCCTCTAAACTGCTTAGATCCTCTCAGCCCAGATGGCCTTCTTAGGCCACCTTATTGTAAAGCTATTTGTTCTTCCCTTTCCTCTGAAAGAGTTTTGTCCATCCTTTTGTCTCTGCAGCATTTGTGGTGTATCTTTTCTCTGACAGCCTTTCCCAATCTCTTCTTTGTCAAATAATCTCAGAGAATTTCAGAAGCTGGTGGCTTGTCAGTTTTTGACTGTTATTTAATTGTTTCTCAGAAAGGTACAGGCTATACGTAGATTTTACAAATTACTCTTGTCCTGTATTGGTCACATTATTTTTTCAATCTGAACAGAAGAATTGGGATTCTTTTATGTTTATTTTTTTTTCTTTGTAACTTAATGGTTAAATGGTCTTAACTTGTAGCTAGAATTTGTGCAGAGCTTCTTTTTAATGGTCATGAATTTATTCATGAAGGTCCTGAGGTCCTTACAAAAGTCTTTTTCCACACTTGCATATCAGTGTCTTTTGTTTTACCTGTTTTAAAAATAGGATATTTGTGTTCTTCTAGTCACAACATTTTTAATAGGGTTTTTTTTGGTTTATATTGACCTTTTTGAGAAAATTGCCTGATTCAATTCTGACATGCTTTAGAAATTACAGAATTCCAAATTTAGCTTCCTCATATGGCATCTTCATTAGAGAAATATTTTTTTCCAGACAGTTAACCTTTACTATCACTTTTCTGACTGAATCATCAGCAATTGTTTTGTCCCTGAGGAATGTTCTCATGGCTTGCCAGAGATTTATGGGTAACCATCTTATGGTAACATAGTCACAGAAAGGGTTTTATTCCTACTTTTTGTTAAATTGGTCAGGAGGGCATCACCTAGGAACAAGTTAATGAGCCTCCATGAGTTGGTATAGGAGCTGGTCATTGTCTGCAGTGGTATGTAGGGCAGAATGAGCCCAGCTGGTAACTTAGCACCACACAGCCATTTGCTTACCCCCTGTCTTCCTCTCCCCCACCTTCCACAGGTGAGATGGGGAAGAGAAGTGAAAGAATGTAAACCCCAATGGTTGAGATAAGAACAGTCCAGTAACTGAGGTCCTACACAAAACTACTACTAATAATAATAATAATGAAAAGGGAAATAACAAGGGGAGAGAATATAAAACTAAAAGGGGAAAAGGAAAAAAACCAGTAAACACAAGTTTATTGTGCAAGTGATGCGCAATACAATTGCTCACCACCTGCCAGCTAATACCCAGCCCTACCTGAGCAGTGATCTGGCCTTCTGGGTAACTCCCCCCAGTTTCTATACTGGGCATGATGTGCTGTGGTATGAAATACCCCTTTGGCTAGTTTGGGTCAGGTGTCCTTTCAGTGCTTCCTCCTGGCCTCTTGTGCTCCTCCTCACTGGCAGAGCATGAGAGACTGACAAGTGAGCGCTACTGAGCAATAACTAAAACATCAGTGTGTTATCAGCATTGTTCTCAGACTAAAGCCAAAACACAGCGCTGCACCAGCTACTAGAAAGGAGAAAAAATGACTGTTACAGCTGAAACCAGGACAGAAAATGGAGGAAGACTTTGCAGTCTAGCATTGTTCTGTGGATTCTTTTTTGGTAATTAGAAAGAAGCTGTTTTCAAGTATGTTCTGCACGCAGCTGAAAAACTGGTGTAATTCTTCCTATTGGCACCTGTGTCACTATGACTTCTTTCATGAAATTAAGCAGCTATGAGCTGTGTCTTATAAGTCCTCAGAGAACAACTCCTCTGTGATGACAGGGGGGTGTAGTCATAATCCTTTTTTTCAGATGAGATTATAATTCTCATTCTGTTTAGAGGCTTAGCTAGATACAGGCTTATAAAATTTGTGGAATTATGATCAAGACATATATTCTATAGCTAAAGGACAGTAATTCTGGATCATAAAGCCTCAAAGAGCATTGAATCCAGCTGCATTAGACAAGAATGGGATTTGTTGGCATGAAACTAGCAATCCTCTCTTGTATGGCCTTCAATTCAGTGCAGAAAAAAGATGAAAAAGCAGGTTTTGACTGATGAGTGCCATAAAATCTCACTGTTGAGGTTTATGACATTATCCAGTTTCTCATTGCCAAAGATTACCAGCCCCATAATGCAGCCTGCAAGGAAATCTGAACCTTTGGTAGTGCAGTTTCCAGGTAGATTTCAGTATTTTTTCTTAAGCCAGCTGAGTGTGTACTAGATACCAGGCTCTTAACAGGAGCAACTGGTTCATTTCTGCTGATTACCTTGCAGCAACATCCACCAAGAGGGCTAGGCAGGCAGCTAGGACTAGTGTTGCCTTGAACAACTAACAGCAAGATTTGACAGAGCTCATCTGTCCAAGCTGTGTGTGTCACTTGGCTTCTTTTTGTCTTTCTCATGCATACCCATAGCCTTTGTCAACATGACGAACTAGAACAGAAAAAAAGGATAGAAATGAAAAACCAAGCTTAGCAAAAGTTTATGTTCTATTTACAGACTTGACAAATGTTCAGGAAATTTGTTTGGGCTAAGAAAGTTTGTGTATCCCCAGTTGTGATCCCCGATAATCTTTCAAATTGGCAAAAAAAAAAAATCAAGAACAGTTTGTCTTTACAGAGAGGAAAATTTGCCCCTTTATGAGATTCTGTTATGCTGAGAAGATGATGTTAGCAGAGCTGGAAACTAGATGCAGAACTTATGAAGTCATCATGCACTGTAAGGACAAACATACTACGTTATCCGATCATGAGATAGAACAGTTTCAAGTCGTGCTTTTGTTGGTTTTACTGTAGTTTCTCTGAATGAAGAGAGCTTGCAATAAAGTATTCTTTGGGCTTTTTCTTCAAAAATGTATACAATATCTTCCCACCTTCATCCTTCTCAGAAACAACTGCTACATATTTTGGTATACAGTAAGCAATCTGGGCCCCGCTGATTTTCAGTGAGACTCAGTCACTTGAATGTCCAAATGAATTGTGAAATAGGAGTTTGGGCCTGGCTTCCTTAGCTGCTTTATGGAAGTGTTTAACCTGAAGCACTTCATTCTTTGGCACTCTAGTTATTCAGCATCTGCTGAAATATTTGTAATCCTGATGTATATGTACATAATGTTATCCAAATACATTTTTAAAGTGTGACAAAAGCATAGTTGAATAAATTTCAAGATCTTGGTCAAGAACTCAGTTTCAACTGAAATTAAATGAAAATTCATTTCAGTGATATTTGGAGGGTTGGGTTAGGACCCAATTGAATAACATTATCTGTTTTTGCTAGTTGCAAGAAATGTCACTTTGGAAAAGTGATGGATATTGAATATTTGAGGTTTGTACAGTAAATTTTGTACAAGGTTTCCCTTTTTGTGACACTACTATTTGTAAGTTCAAAACTGATTTTTTTTGTAAGACATACAGGGCAACCTGGCAGTGAAATTAAATGCTGCTGTACCTACTTATCCAGTAGCATAGTTCTTAGGCTGAGTTAATTAAAATTTGATGTCAGAGTTCCTAGACAGAAAAATGCAGATTAGCTAAAGCAGAATTACCCACCTGATGTTAATGATGATGACAGACTAATGGCAGACTTTTCAGAAATGTGCTTATGTAACTTTTGTGCAATTTTCCTTCTGTTCCAACCCATTTGTTGATCCATATGTTTAAATTTAATGACTAACCCCCAAATGCACACTGCTATAAGTAAGGTTAAACAATGTAGACACAAGTTTATAACCTCTGTCAGGTAACATCTTTCTTTTGTAGCCCTGTGATTTCCTGGTGCAGAGTGATTTTTCTGTCCATGCTGAGCCTAATTTTGATACATAAAAAAACCCCAAACCCAGAAATGTGTGGTATCCAGATCGTGAAGTGATACAACAATTAAGATAATCAGAATCTACAGATTTTAATTGTTAATATTTGTGCCCTACAATTTGAAGGGGGGAAATTTTTGTTACCTTAGAACTGTTACGATTTTTGTTGAATAACTGGCAAGGTGGTCGCCAAGACTTGGTGATGTTATTTAGTGACAAGAGAAGATAAAAATAAAAGAAACATTAATTGAATGCAGAGACCTCTTTACTCAATATCTTCTTATATGTCATGAAAAGGTTTAAGTGAATAATAAGAGTAGATGACAGAGTCACCACTGGTTTCAACAATAAAGCAAAGCCAGAAATTAAGAGAAATGAAACTCTCTTTCACCCTTGGCCTCTGAAAATTCCTTTTCTGGTTGCAAAGCACTTGTGTTCCTTTTGTTGGTGTCACTTAATGTTGAATAGGTAAAGCATCAGCCTTTGTATATGACGTCACTGTAATGCATCTGCGTTTTACTAGGCGGCAGTAAGTACTAGGTAACTGGGTAATGGGAGCTGACAGATCACCAGGGTTTCCACTCTGCGTGGCTACTCTTAGCACATCCACAATGTGTTATCTAGAAGAACACAAAGCAAATTTGTTTCTAAAATACTTCAAAGAAACAACATAAAATAAACAGTTTTAAGTACTAAGAAAACAACCAGTTTTAATGTTTAATGCAACATGTTTTATACAGTCTTGTTATAACTGTTTACTTGACCTTTTTTCTGTCTGGTTCATCATGTATTATTAAAAGCTTTTTAATGATGCATACAGTACTGGATGTGTCTGCCCACTGTTTACATGAATAGCATGCCTGGGAATAATAAACTACAGGCTTTCTTTAAAACCCTTGGATATATAGCAGAAGCAAAAGTTATTACCAAGCAGCTCTTAAGACCCTAACGGAAGCCATGCTTTGCATGCAAGTTTAGTCTCAGTGCTGAAGGGAACCTTTTATAAAACTTACACAATATCATCTCTACACACTCTTTCAAGTTATTATTTCTCAGACATGCTCAGATACTTACCTTTCTTGAGGTCAAGAAGGCTTTAAACTAAAGTCGTTGGGGAGGGGAACCTCAGTCTATCCCACTCCTACCAGCCTGCTGATGGTGACAGTAAGAGATGCCCAGCATCCTGAGAGGGATCGTAGGTCGGCAAGGGTGAAGCCAATATGGCTTCACTAAGAGCAAATTGTGCTTGGCAGTGTTCAAGGCCAGGTTGGATGGAGCTTTGAGCAGCCTCGTCTAGTGGAAGGTGTCCCTGCCTTTTGGCAGGAGGAATCGAAACTATATGATCTTTAAGGCCCCTTCTGACCCAAACTATTCTGTGATTCTATGAATACTTCCAAATGACTAAGGGTCATTTGGGACATTTCAATTTCTCAAGTAGGTTGCTTAGGGCCACTCTCCAGCAACATATAAAATAATTATGGCTGATCTTCACCCTACCATTCAACAGCTGCAAGAGGTATGAAATGAGTGCAGGCTGTGCCTGGCCTGAGTGCCAGGAGTTCCCCCTTTTAGATCCTAAAAAAGTGTTAAACATGTAGCTGACAGGAAATGAATATTTGTAACTGAGGATACAGTGTTTTTAAATAGCTGTAAAACATCCTGCCAAACGCTTGCAAAAATGACCCTAATTCTGGAAGGGCCTTTAAGCATGGAGCTAATTGTGCAGCGTATATGTTGAATTCAGCGCTCCAGCCCATTTTATGAAGTTCTCTATTTTTAAAAGAACTCTTTTTATTTTGATATGTTGTATCTGCTTTTCATTTACAGCATGTCCTTAAAGCTGCTGTGCAAGGAGAGAAGGTATTAAAGCACATTGGCCCAGCAAAGGAATTCTCATTTAAGTAAGAGCTGGGAACATTGTACTTTGTAGAAACAGGATTATAATGCTTGAGAAGCTTTGACCCAAACAGCAAGCAGCGCACAATTAAAGAGTCTAATAAATTGAAAAAGGATTGTAGGCTTGTTGAGACCATCTACAAATGAGGAAATCTGATAATGGAGGTGGGAGAGGGACAGGGAGCTGAGTGCCATTGTATCTGCTTCAGAGGAGCAGGGCAAAGAGCATCTGCATTGTCTGTTTTCAAAATATTTGTAGGGATAACTCTTCTGGCAGACACAAAGAGCCAGGAAACAGTGGATGTACAAAATAAATACAGCCTGGCTTCTTAGAAATTACTTTGTGCAATGCCTTCTCTCTCACCACTTCAGTATTTTAAAAGCTCAATTTGTAGTAATCAAGTCAGTCAAGAGTACCAGCAGATTGCTTCTGGCTACTTTTAAACTGACATAATGTACATTTATGTAGTTGTTTAAAGAGGGATGGACAGGAGAGCATGCTTAATGTTAAATAACTAAATGCAGTTGAGGGGTCCTCTGATTATTACCAGATGACATCAGGTGAGGGAAGTTTGACGCTGGTTTTCTATTTGCCTCCCACATATTTGAAACCGCATATTTAAAAAATAGGGTTGGTACGTCAGCACCCACAAGGCAGTATTAGCTCTAGCTAACATCCTTTCTGGGTTTCTGCCTGCCTTGCAGGGAAACTGGGCAGCTGCGGGAAGTGACGAGTACCAGTACTAGGCTCCCAGCAGCTGCATTTCTCTCTATGGGAAGAAGAGCCACCAACCTGAAAACCGACCACAAAGCATTTTCATTTCAATTTATTATAACAGAAGCTGACAACAGCCTCAGCTCAGGAGTAGAACAAGTCAGCCCAGCTTGAGGAGGGACAGCATCTTCCAGCAGGGTGGGATGGTTGGTGGGGCAGTGGCACCCAACTGTGTAGAATCTCACTGAGCCTGGAAGCCCTTCAGAACCCGATATCCTTTCTGCAGGGATTTTAGGATGTTAGACAAATATGCCTGGCTGATCCCTCACTCGTTCTTTCATTCATCCAGCACTAGGTAATTGAAGTACCCGTTAAAAAAGTTTATTGACTTAACGGGCAAGAGCTGTGGGCAAGTGCTGCGTTTTCCCAGCTGGGACTAGTCAACAGTTAATGGGAACAGAGACTAAGGTATGGTATGGAAAGTTGCTCCTGGGTGTAGGATAAAAGAAGTGATGGTTCCCACAGTGATGTCTACTGGAGAAACATAAATTTTGCATTTAGAAACTAGCAGCAAAGAGGAAAATTGTAAGAAGCTAAACTAAATTGTCAGAATAATGACAGTATACCAAAATGAGAAACATTCACCATCTTTTTATGCATATATTCAGGAGAACCATGTCTCTGAGAGGGAGCTTTCATTAAAGCTTTATAGTGAAAAGGTCCGATTCAAATTTATTTGAGATCTTAAATTGTGATCTATGAGATGAATCTGTCAGATTTACATTTATTTACTGTAAACGGAAAAACAATGTGAAAGGGATATAATATGATACAAATATCTGAGAAGGAAAAAATACAGACGGAAAATAATTCCCCTCTGGGAAGCAAAGACAAAGCACACAAGAATGGCTAAATGACTGCAACATTACATTTAGTGCGCTAGGCTGGGACCCAACGTGTTTCACTCAGTCCTGGCCTCATCTGCACATTTCTGCATGATTTGTGATCACCTGCTTTGGCACAAACCTTTGAAGGTAACATGAATTTGGTTATTTGGCCGCCCCGAAATCAAACCCTAGATGAACAGAAATTCAGTACCTCTTGTGCTTCACTTCTCAGGATCTGAAGATGCTTGGGCAGACCTTCCATCTACTTAAATTCAAACCCTTTGAGGCAAGAGGCCTGCCATGAGGCACTTTCCTGGCAGGACTGAGCTCAGGGGGCTCTGCAGCCAGCCAGGGCCTCCTAACACTGTTCAGAGAGTAAAAACATTTTCTCATGGTGCTGCGATCATACCATTGATTAATATGCAACCTTATCCAATACTAAAGATGTTATCAAGCGTTCTCCTTCCATAGCTTTAATCTATCATACCACCCTCACATAGCACTGGAATTGCCCCATGGTGCAAATGGTCCTACCATTCATTTTACTGACATAACAAAAGTCAAATACAAGTCTTGTTAACGTTGCACTGCCGTTGGCACCTTTAACATTTCAAGTGTCTGTATCAATCTCAATTGCAAGGAAAGATCCTAGCTGCATTTCAACATTTAATTGTTCTGAGTACTGCTATAAATTCCTTAATTGAATTTACTACATGTGCTGGGTTGATTCCTGTTATCTTTACAGATCAGTAGCAAATAAGCAGGGTTATAGTCTTTTTAGTAACTTACTGCTAAGGCATACATCTGTCAAGACAGACCAGGCAAAGCATAGCTGCTTTACAGTAGAAGTAGCTTCTTCACTGACTGGCTGGAAAGCTTCCTGATTCATGAATGAAGGGGCATGTTTTCCCCAGGCGCAAGTTGAGCTGGCCACCAGTAACACGGTTTCAACTTTTATCAGGTTAGTGGCTGTCTTAAGCGTCATGAATTTGAGAAGCTAGATTAGATAAAGCAAAATCATTCTTATGGCAATATTGCATGAGCGAAAAATGGAAATACCCAGCTCAGCTGCCCCCCCCCCCCCCCCCAGCCCTTGACCATATTGTCTTGAAAATCCCAAACCACACAGAAGAAGCAGTTTTAAAAATAAAATCATGCTGATGCCAGGCTGAGTCCTTTAAAAATGTATTGCTTAGGGCAATAGTGAGGAGAGGAAGTTTTCAATAAAAAGGGAGGGGGAACACAGGCTGTTGAATAAGTAATAAGGTACACCACTGTTAAGGAAAATGTATAGCCAGTAGCAGCTAGTACCAAAATGTTAACACCAATGTATGTTTTGAAACCAGACACAAAGATTCAGAATACCTTCTGTAGCTGTGCGGACTTCCTGGGAACAACAGAGCTTTGTCACCAGGAAGCATTTTTGAAAAAGTCATACAACCAATTTATCGAATTTTATATACTAATGTTTGAGTCTGCATGCGCCCCAAAACTTCACTACAGATGCATGATCAGACTGCAAATAAGGGACAAAGCCAGAGTCTAATGAAGAGCTGAGATCCATGGGGAAATCAATGTCTAACCAATGCCAAGAAGCCATTATTTTCTATAGCCAGGTCAACTAAATCTGTCTTTCATTGTCAAGGTCTTGTAGAACAGAATCCTATTCCTATTGTTATGGGAATATCTTAGGGATAGCAGCAATTTTGGAGAAAATCAATTAAAATGTAGCATCCCACCATCTATCTCTACCTGACTTCCTAGTTTAACAATTACACAAAAATGTGTATGTTGAAAATATTAGCAGCAAATAATTTTTGTAATACTCATTTGTATATTGCCACCTTAATATGATAAGAAATACAAAAGAACTAATTATAGGCTGTAGGTATAGTGTATTCATGGTAGTAACGCAAAAGAGCAAAGATACATGTAATAGTCTTATAATGAAATCATGAAATATAATAATAGGTTTTCAGTACATGATCATAAAATAGAACTAATAATATCATGTAAAAGAAATTAGTATATTTGAAGAGTTACATGGGCTTGTGAGTGGATAATATAAGTAAAGAATATTTTAAACATCCCTATGTCTTAGAAAGGATGAAGCTGACTACAATCAGCTTCCTTTGGGAGCCTCTGTCAGTACAGCCTTCATTTGCTTTATTTTAATATGAAAAGTACAATAATAATAGCCCTGAATTAAGAAAATCAGCCAATTATAAGAATTCTGTTGTAACTAAAGGTGATCAAAAATTCTGTGGTTATATCTTGCAAAAAATGCAAGCCTTTGAAAAACAAAGAGGCAATCAACTTCCAAGACTGACAAAAGAAAAGCTGAAACCAGATATTCTTCTTTAAGCGACAGAATTTCAAAAAATGTTGATTTCAGTTCCTCGGCTGCTCACCATTCACCAGGGCACTTTTTTTAATTATTTTTTTTTTATTATTATTATTTTTTTATTTTTATTTTTTTTTTTTAGTATTTGAGGATTTTTGTTCCCTATTTCCAAAATTAAAATTCTCTCACTGAGGCATGCAGGCTTGTACAGACAGCATTTGTAGGAGGGCAGGAAAAGATGGATGATGCCTAACTAGCTCTAATTTGATATATCTATTTACAGCTGTGTTTTACTGACTATAGATACAGAACATCATAATGAGATATAAATTATTACAAGGTTATCCATACATGAAGGATCAGGGTTTCTGTGAGCAACTGTATAAGAATTTAAGAGAAAGAAAACTGTAAAAATTAGTTCATGCAGTTCTTAATCTACTTCTTTTTTTTCCTGCACCCTCATTTAAGAAAGGCCAGAAATATGAAATCTGTGGAATGCTGAAAAAAACACTGCAGTTGTTGTGAAGGCCATCTTACCTTTTGCTCACAAAATCCAAATCCACTCTGACATGAAAGTAAAACATTATTCTCACTTTTTCCTGCTAAAATGCATCATTCTTTGCAAATTTTGCAAAATATTCAGGCTGTAACTGTTACCTTTGTTTTTGCTTAGGACAACTGTTGATTAGGATAAGAACAGTTGATGCATTCTTAATTAATCATCTCCCTAACACATACTGATTTTCTTTTGGGAGTCTGTAAATGCTAAGATTTTAAGAAATTATCACAAAAAAAAAAAAACCAAAAACAAGATAGGTTTCCTTTCAGGGAGAGATCTCTATGATTAAAAGCAACACAAATAATTAATTATTAAAGACAGTATCTGAAAATGGAAGCAGTGTTGAGTGCACAGTGGGGACACAAAAGGCCTCTAATCTCATCACCTGGAAGCATTTTGTCAGCGTGTGACTTCTTATCCTTGGATAAGGAGGTGTTCTGCACAGCATATGTATGTGTTTTGCTTGTTGGGAGCCGCATGTGCAGGCTACCCTGGTTGGTTTGCTTGTTTTGAAAACATAGATGACCAGTAACTCCAGCAATCCCAGACATTACTTAAAGTAGCCCAACTTTTTAGTCTTGGAAAAATATGTTCTTTCAAGGTAGTAGTACACAGACACCAAACATTGTTAGTTGCATTGGATAAATTATCTTCCAGGATTATAAACAATATAAAAAGTAGCATACAGCCTTGGTTTTAGGGTTCTTTCTAATTGCAAAGTACCCATGGCAAAATGTTTACAACAGTAAAAGTGAAGAGCAGAATATCACACATAGTAATTTGTAACCACTGGCAAAAGACGACATTTCTCTTCTTTTCCCAAAGTTTCTATTTCCCCAAATGAGCACCCAGCTTTATTCTCCTTCATGCAGAAAAGGGTAATAGTTCCTATAAAAGCACAAGTTAGGAATGTCACTGTGAAGGGTTTTTTTATTAAAATAATAAAAAGACACTCATTTATCCAAACCAAACACCTGTCATTTGAAAACTGGTGAGGAAATGGTAGACCCCACAATCCCTTAGCTGCCTAGCAAAGCAGTTTATGAAGGCATGGCACAAACATAAACAGCTAACTACAAGAGTTTGCTCAGGAGCAGATGCTGCAGCTGCAAGATAATTTTCCTTAGCTTGGTATGAGGGTGTTAAATTGTTATTAAAAGGCTGAAAAAGCTTGGTAAAGTACTGCAGGATGAGAGAACCATAGGAAAGACAAGCATTTAATTAGTATTTAGCACGATAGGAATAGCATGTTAAATGCTGTCTAGTCTACCCATAGCAAACCAAGCTAGTATTTAAAATTACTTAGTTGTCACCTGTCTGCAATGCAGCAAGTGCCTCCCTTTCTCTTTTGTTCGTAAATACCTACAGTCTTTTACAGTGTCAGCATATTACTACGGCTAGGATGGCTGCTTGACTTATTTTGAGGACATTAAGTAATTACCAGACTTACAGTACTTTTGACACACAAACACCTGTTAATGATTAAAAGGGAAAAAAAAAAATCTTAGTTTCTTATAAAATAGGAACTGATTCATCAAACCTGAGTTGTAAATGTTCCTCTATAAATCCGTACCTGATGGCTTGTGTCAGTTTAAACTGATCCAGTATCTGTTTTTCCTTTGCCCTTGACTTTTCCTGATGCAGTCAGGAGCTATGAATAGTAAACTGCTGAAGACATAGTTCGCTCTGTGCTGAGGTAAGGAGCCTTTTGCAGAATGTCTTCGTATTGAATCATTTACCTTGCAGCTGAATAACCTAACACAACAGGACACAGCTTTGACAGTAGCTTTTAACCAAACCAAAAATGAGATCTGGGCATTTTTAAATCCCTAAAGCAAAGTTCACCAGATCAGATATGTGAATTTTGGGTCTGATTTATCATAAGTCACACCTGCTTTTTGCTACTTCTTCCCTTTTAAAAAATCTTGGTATGTAGGCAAATGGTGAGTTTCAAAAGTGAAACAATTCGTATTTGTAAAAGAAACCTTTTAGGCATTACTGCTCAGCCTGGTTCCTTCGGATGTTTTGCTTGATACAACCTTACTATGTTAGCAGTTCCTCTCAGCTATCTCTGTGCGTCAGTCAGAAAAGATTTCACCCAACTCATCTGAGAACTGAATAAAAAGCTTATGAAAATCAAGGGTTGCCTTTTTCACTCGTTTCAATGGGCTGTTACTCTCCATCTCTGCCTGTGTTTAAGGAATGCCATTAACGTTTATATGTGCGAAGAGAAGGCTATGCTTCACAAGCTTTCTGTAGTTCCAGTGAATTGACAGAATAAGCAATATTCCTCTTAATAGCATATTTCCTAAATTTATTCTTCTGACCTAATACAGATTTTTCTGTACAATGGATGTTTTATGGAGGAACATACTTAAATGGAGAATAAAATACCTTGTGGATAGAAAGTCATATTTGCCTTAAGATGTTTTATGAAGGAATATACCGAAATGGAGAATCAAATACTTTCTGGATAGAAAGTCACATTTGCCATAAGAAGCATGAGCTCCAGTTCCTAGTGCTGGAGTTGTCTGCTGAACAGCTTGATACAACATTGTATCTCACCAGGTGCCCATTCTCCTGTCTGTAAAATGGAGACTTGTTGAGGAGTGGTTAGATGAGAAAGGGCATGGATCTATGGAGAGGTTGTACAAGCAGAGCAGATGCTAAGGCTGATCGGGCCGGATTCGGAGTCCGACCAATCACGGGCCGGATCCAGATTTAGCCAATCTCGCAGTAACTAGCTGATGTAACCTTTTAGACTTAGCCAATCGTGTGATGACAGGTGTGCATAAATTAGTTGGGAAAAGGGTATATAAGCAGCACTGTCTGGCAATAAAATCGGAGCTGAATTATCACTCATATTGGGTAGTCTCTTGCTTCCCCGCGTCGTCAGCCCACCTTCGCTTGCAACAGAGATATATTTATGTCCCTCCTCTGCAAATTGTTCAAAGTTAATGCTATAAGGACAGTAGGTTTTGCTTACATGCACCATACCTTGTTATCTACTTTAAGTGGTATAACATCAGTATGGTTAAATAATAACTGTGTTTACATTAGTCATATTCATTACTCCCAGATCTTTTCATCTCTTTGTATGTTCACTCTCAGTACTTTGTATTTGCAATCACAGTGATTTTGTTGGAAGGGAGATGATTCCCCGAAAGCAGTACTTCATGTATACCTTGAAAACTTTGCATTATCTTTGACTAATATCCTTCAGAAAGCCTCTTCTGTGTCCATACCATGCTGTTGATCCAGACAGACAAGTCTTCAGTTTATGCTCTGCATAACTGAACAAAGTTGAAGAGCTCTACAACAGTGAAATGGCAGTCAGCAAGGCAGTACCTCTTAGGAGCTTTTACTTGATGGATTTCTATCTCATTCATGTTCACTGTACCAGCGAGCTGCAAAGACTGTATGGCATGCAACTTCCTGAACTGGTGGCTGAGCCTGGTATTTCTTTATTTTGTCCTGAACCCAGCTAAAACAAAAGATGAGAATGCAGAACTGAGTTTCTACTCCAATCGTACCTGGAAAAATACCTCTGGCTTAATGTACACCAAGATCTTCAAACTGGTTCACCTTGTTGTCCTGATGATTAATGCTTTCTCTCTCTGCACGCAGTCCCTGAGATGGTTCGTGTCAGCAGAATAAGCCTCGTAACTTAACCCAATAAATCATTGTTATCTTTCCAGAGGAACAGTAGTTCGTACCAGTCACCTCTCTGGCCAGTTTAGCACAGCGAGCAATTTTCCATGCACTGTGTTGGACCAGTCCGGTGAGATAACTGGAAGCAATAACAGCAGTGTCACCAGACCCAATGGATCATGTTTACTTCTAGCTCAGCAGCTCAAGTCTCTTATCACCAGAGAATCAGTAAAAGCAAGACACTAAGGGTCACGGCCCGGGATCAAAAGTGAGCTACCCAAGTTGTAACAGTGTAAATAGCACTCAACAAACTGATGAGCTGAAGTTTAAATTTTTGCTCACTTGTCTGTTTTCAGAGCTTAGAAATTTGCATGCTATTTCAATGAATAACTTTGCACTTCATAAATCAAAAAGACACTCCCAAACTAGAACTTATGACAAATGATATCTGCATTTTAACCAAAGTGTTCAATGTCACTTGATGGAAACTTTTTAAGCATTTTTCATTTTCTTACAGAGGTAATGAAAATAATTTTCCCTGTCTGGGTTTCAATCTCCCTCCCTGTTTTCTACACTTAATAAAGATAGAAGGCTAAGGGCAGTGAGGAAGAAATGAACAAATATACAATCTTACTTTTCTTGCTTATTCTTGGCAAAAAACTTGTAATCAATTACTAGTTTTTTGTATATGACTAAAAAAAAAATCATACAAGACATTAACGGAATCCCAAACTAGCTAAAGCTCTGAGACCATGAACAAAAGAAGTCCAAAAAAGAGAGAAAACTCAAACTGAAATGGATGAAAAAAGGACTTTGTAACTAGGCATCTTCCTTCACTTACTGTATCCTGCAAGCCAGGTCTTTTCTTCCAGTCCTGCTAACTGTCCACCAGTTTTCTGTGCCTTGTTTGGCTGCAGCAAACTCCAAAACACCACCCCAAGGATACCTGTAGAAACCATCTCCCATCTGATGTTGCCTCTGTAACCTGCTCATTGCACTTGTCTCCTGGTCACTGCTCTTCCTGAGGGCATGGCTGTGTGGGACTGGTTGCTCTCACAGGCAAGGTGATCTCCCTTCCCTCTCTACTAAGTTATGACACATGGATCAAGTAGTTTCTGAAATGCCATGGAAAGGAAAAACAGTGCTTTGGGAAACCAAAAGAGAAGGTAAAGTCGAGGGGTTAAACCATGACAGCTCATACCTTTGAAATTCCCTGACAAGTTCAGTAAGGTTTTTCGAAGGTTTTCAACTCATTTGTAGCCTGACCTTGAATCATTAGTTTGTTGCGCTCTGAGTCAGGGTCTTGGGCCCTGAGACTCTATCTTTGCTTTATAAGCATTGTGCAGTTGTTAATTTAATAGAGACACTCAAACATGCAACGAGTCACCTGCAAGATCCCAAACCAGCAATAACGGTTTTATTATCCCAAAGAAATAATGGTTTCAGTATCAGCTTTCTCAAATGAACTCTCTAACAATTATCCCAGATATGGTAGGCATTTTGTCCCTCAGAGTGCTAGGTGTTGTTTCAGTGTAGTGCTCACACACACTATGTACATGTAATTCTCAAGGTTTTTTATTTTTATCAAGCAATTGTGTGTTTCAAAAAGTGTTTGGGGAAGTAGAGGAAATGCTTAATTTAGTCTCTGTTATCTGATATGCGTTATACCAGTTTTACTTGCTGTGAGTTCTCAAGTCTAGTATGTATCAGGAACCAGAGAGCCTTGCCATTCAGTGGGGGTCCTGTACACACAACACACAAGCATGATCACCTATCTTAACAAGGCATTTATTATCACCATCTCACAAACAAAGTTATATCTGCAGGTTACAGTAATAGAGTCTTCTTGAAAAACTTCAATACTATGTATTGTCGCTGCAGAAACTTCAACCCAACACATCTGAAACACAACACTTTCTACTAGTTTCTCTTCCGTACCTCCACACTGCTAACAAATTCCATTGTTTCTACCAGAAAATGTGCTTGGGTACCATAAATCATGGTCACTGCTTATATAAGAATGTTTTCCTATTTGCATATTAATAAGGATGCTGAGAAGTAAAGAGCCATTAAAGCAAATGCTAAATATAAACATTTCAAATTTATAAGCAACACATTTTTCATTTCAGTAATAGTATGCAGTACTTCTTAGCAACCAGTGTTGGTAAATAAGAAATTTGCATTAACAACCTTGCTGCTAACTTACTCTGATTCCTTCCCCCCTCCACTTCCTCAGGAACTATAAATCAATATAGCAAGTTAATTACCTCTTGACTGCAGACAGTAGTTTTGAAAAGGAACTTTGGAGTAGTCCACATTTTCCTGATTTTTTTCCAGCAATTGTCAGTGATAGAACTTCAGAAGCAAGCACATTTCACTGCTAAGCTTCCCATAGTTAAAAAAGAGGTAGCTAGTTCTTTTGATTTCAGTTCAGTCTGTCAAGGAGAAATGTAAGCTGGAAGCTACAAAATGTTATGCAATAAGAAAAATTTAAAAAAGAGACCATTTACAACTGTGAGGCGTAATTGAATAGTACTTAAGGTACAATTATATTCTGAGAAGTGACCTTCGGAAAAGTCATGATCTGACTGAAGAGTTCTGCTATTCAGACTCATTCAGAGTCCTGTCCTGATTTAGACCAAAACTGTGTGTAATTTTTGTATCACTTTAAATATATTGGTTTTCCCTAACATAAAATTCAAGCATACTCAGTATTTAGTATGAATGCATTTACACCGATAAAAATTTATGAGTACACCTAACTGAGCAGTGTCAACTGAAGCTCTAATATTTTCCTGCTGTTATATGTACCTTTGAATATATAAATATTTGCAGATATATATTCTATATAGTTTATAGATTGTGGTACCTGAAGTGACACAAAAAGCCCAGGTCAAATCCAATGTCAAAAATATGGCTCTGCAAAGGAGTTATAGCTTTTGTCGTAGTATCATCGGAAACACTGTGTCTCATACTCGCTTTTCCCAGTTACAGGGAGGTCTTTATGCATAGCTGAATACCACTGAGCTAAGGTACTGAAAGCAGCATGGCCAAGAACCTACATTTCATTTCTCAGCAGAGAAATATCCAGATCACACTTGTCTTCAGGCAGAGGAGCAAAGTCATACACATGTCAAAACTGCGTATATGGTACTTCCACTGAAGTGAGTAGTTACTCACAGTAGTTTCTGCTAGAACTGGAATCTGAGTTTCAGCTAAGTGAGCCCATAGTATAGGTGAGTGAAGGGATGTGTATGTATGTGAGTAGGGAAGAGGCAGATAGACAGTCATTCTGATCATGCTTGCTTTGGAAGGTATTCAAAAGCAATTAACTGTGGACATTCCAGCGCATTTGATCCTCATAAAGTGCTCAAACTCTGATACCCAACACAATCAACTGTTTATTTATTTACTTACTTACTTATTTATTTATTATTATTTAGTCACTTTAAAAAAGGTCAAAATCAATGTATTTTGTAGGCTGTTTCACACTCTTAATGAACAAGAACTGCCCTGGAATGTTTTCAGTATACTCTTTCACTTCTCCACATAAAACCTGCTCCAGATGTTCAGCTTATGAAGGTCAGCAATGCCTTCTGCTTGGCTTGGTTAATGCGCATGAGCTATTTGACTTATTTATCTAATAATATGCTAGCTGCCCCTTGAGGCATCAAAAAAAACATCAGATGTGTCATCCTAAGCCCCTAGTGCATTTGTGATGCTGCAGAGGGTCTGGTACATCAGCATGGCAGATGTGACATGGGACCTGCAGAAGACCTGTGCTTTTCTGGTGTGGCAGCTGGTGGCGAGGCAGGATGTCTGAGGGTATTTCAAGGTCACTGAAGACTTATATGCATTCAGTTGGATTGAATCTTCAGTATCTGGATAATTTCAATATTAGATTGAATGAAAAAGACCAATCTCCCGTTCTCTTAAAATCATCTTTAAAAGAGGCTCCCAATGCTAAGTCTCAAACTGCTTTGGACAGAATGAATGGACATTGCTGAGTCTGTTCAAGGAGATGTACTTCTATATGTCTTGAATTTAAACATCAGTTTCTACTAGAGCATTAAAAAAAAAAAAAAAGAAGTTATCCCTCAGTGCAAAAAAAACTAATTCTTCACAATTTTGAACGTATTAAACACAACTATAAACCTCCCACTAGCATGGGCAGAGTAAGTAACTATCAGAATTTTTCTATACTACTTAAAGCCTGCATATGCAGACCTCTCAATCTCATTTTCAGCCAACAACCCAACACAAATATGTTGGCTCAAGCTTAATTTGGATGCAACAAATTCATCTGAGGAGTAGCTAAGGCAACCAACTAATTGTACATGACAAGAGGCTGAATTAAACTTTATTTCCCAGAGATTCTTAAGTGATTTCAGAATTCCAAACTATTAAATAACTACAGAAATGTTTTGTAAACACTAGATATCTCTCATCATAGCCACTCAGTGCATTCGCAAGTTGGCATTGTTATTTTTAACAATGACATAAAAATTGAGGATTGTTTCATTGTAATTTCTATCTAAAATATTCCAAAGACTCTTTAAAGTCAGGAATGGAAAGTTCCTAAGCATGATTTCTCAAAATTCAAATAAATGAAGAGACATTCAGCAGAGATTATTGAACCTTACTGTACAGAAACATTTTATTCTTTTGAGAAAGCAATTTAAAGAAGGCATGTATATTGTGTGAAATATTCTCCAGCTCATCTGTAAGATGTCTGCAGGAGTCATGTCCTGGTTGAAGAATGGGAAGAGCAGCTAGTGTGAGCAAATTATCCCTATCAAGATTCTAGCTGCCTTGAGGTCTTGTGCTCTGTTTACCCTATCCTTTTTGCTTCAAGAAATACAAAGAAATCTTTTGAGTAGAAAAAAGCATCAGTCAGTTCAACTATTAAACCTTTTTCCTGTATCAACTTAGAGTCAAAGAATCATAGAATAGTTAGAGTTGGAAAGGACCTGAAGATCATCTATTTCCTACCCCCATGCCATGGGCAGGGACACCTCACACTAAACCATGTCACCCAACTTCTTAATGACTTTATCACACTACATTTGTTACAGTAGAAATTGGGCATGGAAGAGCAGGAATAGCATCTAGCTTAGCTGAAGCTGCTTTTTCCACTCTCCAGAGCTGTATTGCAGTGAGATATAAGAGTGCAGTAGGCTACCCACACTAACGGCTGAGGCGCCTTGGGGTGAAGAACAAGGCGCTCAGCTTTGTGGAATGGGATGCTCTAGGCTCCAACTCCTAGGGCACCTGGCACTCTGTTCAGAGATACCCTTGACACAGCAGCCTTGCAAGCTGCAAATGCTCCCAGCCTTGCTCATCCCTCCCTCCCATCTGTTCCCATGGCTGTGAAACCTTGGATGCAACACAGCACATAGCACTTTTACTGTCTTTTGCTGCACCATTAACGCAGCAGGGTATGCTTTGAGAGGATGAGTCATCACAAACGGCATTTTGGCAGCAGTTCTTGAAGTCTCAGTCCTGAAGGCCATGTACTTCTAAACCAAGTGCAGGTGATACTACCTCTGAGACCTGGGGAGTGTCCTTTTCCATTGACAGTTGTGGCAAAGGTGCTCATGCAAGCCATTACAGCTCTCCTTGGAAGACTCCTTCAAGGGGACAATGTGAGGAGTTTTCCCAGACAACGCTGACAGAAGGAAGTTAAGGTTACCTAAAGGAAATCGACAGAGTGCTTCAGGCTATGTCCGGTCTATTATGCGTACATACCACATCATTACATGTCATGACGGCAGTATAATTATAATGCTACAACATAAAACGTTGGCTGTGTAGACAAAACTGTAATAGCAGCCTGGGTGCTGAGTTAACCCACTCATTTCCCTTCACCACCAGATCTGGGCCCTTTCTTGGGAGAAAAAGTTGTGTCTCACAAGTCACCCTTTCCCAAAGGCAAACAATTGGCACCTCTTATTATCTAGATCAGACATTTAGCTTAATTCAGAAATGTACCAACATAAACAAAATTAATTTCAGCACTGTTCTAACAGTGATGAAACAACTTTGTTCATCTCCATTAATAAGATATGAGTTGCGATCTGGCTTTATTCCAGTTAAATCCTGTGTGTGTTCAAAAGCCACATCTAAGTTATGTTGACGGATGTTACACCATATACTTTTATATTACTCTAGTCCCACACTTAATTGGGTCTACATATATATACCTGTCACTTAAAGGGTTTAACAGTTCACGGATACCTGAAGTCCCAGCCCCTCTCTCTCTCTTAGGGAGTTAACAGCTCTTGTTAACAGCTGACAGACTATCCTGCAGCACTATATTATCTTATCTAACAGAGGATTTTTAGTTTAATTTAAGTGTGTCCTAGAAAAGGACTAATGACAAGTTTAACTATCAAGATATTAGTTCATATATGGACAAAATTTTAAGAAGGAGGGATGCAGAAATTACTTCTGGCAGCTAAAATCCTCTAGCATTTCGTTGATATGTGGCTTGTACCTAGTTACTGGCTGATATGCTCCATGATTAAATCTTTTTCTCCTAGTCATTTTGAAACTAATGGTCAAAAACATGCCTGCTTCCACTGGATAAGCATTTGTTTACTTCAGTAATCCCACTGAAATTGCATTAATTCCCCATGGAGGCAAGTGGCTTACAGTGTATTACAAAATCTGACTTTTAGATAAAAAGGCTTTAATTTGCCTCTTACCTGTGAGAAATATTCTCTTCAAACTTAAAAACAATGTTAGAAATCAGATGCATGCTTTTTACTGGTAGGAAGTAACTTTGCATTTCCATTACCAGATTTCAAAATGGGTTGTTTCACAGTAACATAGGATAATTCAAGTTGCAAAGGACTTCAGGAGCTCTCTGGCCAGCCTCCTGCCCTAGGTCAGCTCTGAGATCTTAGGATGTGTCTTCACAGCATAAAGTATCAGGTAGAGATGAGTTTAACCTGGGGGCTGGAAGCTGAATTAATGTGGTACCTAATCCAGGCTCAGTAGCCTGGCTGAAAAGGAGTATTATGCTAATGTGGCTCTATTGCTTCTGAGAGAGCTAGTTTAGGCACCTCAGCCCAGCACAGCCATACTCTATCTCCCTTTGTAGCGCCAGCATCTGTGAAGTTAACTCCCAGGAGGTGCTGGTGGAGATACTGCAGAGTCAGATGTGCTGAACAGTGTTTCCTCCCAGAAATAAGTACCATACTTAACACTATGGGGAAAAAATATGTTACTGAACCTAATGCAGCAATGTGCATTTGGCTGGGAAAAGATGGTACTGGCTGATCTTCATAGGTTTGGACACTTTTTATATCTTCTGTGGCTGGACATCTGCAAACCTCTTAGGCTTTCTTGATACTCTGGAATTGCTGCTTTCATCTTCTGTATTTGTTTTCCCTGAGATGAGGCTAATTTTCCTGCATTTTGTAGGCTTTCTGAACGTCACACTGCTTCTTTCTGTAATAGCCAGGGTTTAGTTCATGAACCCCATATATCTTGGGGAAGCTGCATAAGCTGCAGCAGAGTTTATGCTGCAGGACCAGTTACAATGTCCTCCTGTTGTCAATTCATTTACGTATCTCATGAATACAGTTTCCAACCCAGCAGGTGCTGTGCTATTCTCATTTCATGTATGGAGGCATTTTCCCCTGCTGATCTTCCTTAGTGGGGAATGGATGAAAGCACAATGAAAACTGTTTGGACACTTGGTGATTTAGGAGCCTGCTGGCTTGAGGCTTATGCTGTGAAAATGCCACGTATCCTAATCCTTGAATCTCTGGCATACGCAGCATCGCAACACAGAAAAGGAAGCAACACTGCTTGAAGCCTGGCTCAGGTGAGTGATGAATTGCCATTAGCAGTCTCATTGCTGGTGCACCTGTGATGCTTCCCTGTCCCAGCAGCCTTACCCAGCTTAATGCTTCAGTCCTTCTTAATGTCATTTCACAGGTACCAACTACCTTTCTTTCAGATCATCTAAATAATTATCATACACAGTCTAGAACACACAGAAGTCTGCTGGCTTGCATAAGTACTCGGCTGTGTGGCTGTGTTTAGCTTTAAAGGCTGCCACTTCCACCTCTGAATTTAGGAAGATATTTTGTGCCCAAAACCTTGTCTAGTTTTTGTACCTCGGTTAGCGTTACTGTTTTCATAGAGTTTATTTAATATCACTGAAAACAAACTTTTCTCTGTCTCTGTGGAATTGTGTATTGCTTTGCTCCCATGCCCTCAGTAAAAAAAAACCCTAAACTGCTCTTCAAGTAGTGTTAGAGCTATTTTTACTACCAAAAATCAAGAAAACAGCTCTTTTAAGAATATCTGTCATTATTTACTGAAACAACTTTTCTGTCTTTTCTGGAAAGGGCAATCTGAAGCCAAAAAATCGTTTCCATTTTCAGTGTACTATTGCTGGCTCATGTTTTCACCTCCCCATTGAGGGCAGAAGTCACCACTGTCATACAGTAAATGTATCTGCCAACAAGTACACATACAGCGTTCACCAAAACATAAACATAAGCATGAATGTATTCTCATACTGTTTTACAAAATCTTCTCTTTGAAACCTTGAAATATATTGGACAGTGGTGACAGTTGTGCCTCTACAGGTAGCCTGTGATGCACCATCATGTGCGGCAGGCAGCCATTTGTCAAGGGTGAGCTGATCACATACGCACTTCACCTTTAAAAGGGTCACCAGAATGACCCACTTTGCAGAGCAGGAACACATGTGGTGTGGTGCCCGTAAACACGTGCCGCAAAGCATCCCGAGTAGGACATGGATTGGCTTTATTGTTGGGCTATGATCCCACGGGTCAGCATTGTTTCTGGCTAGCTGCTTCCTCTGAGAGTGGCATGAGTTCTGTGTGTGTACTTTAAGCTCAAGTGATGGTCGATGTGTTACACTGACCCTGTCTGCAGGGGGTCTGGGTTAAAATGCAGTTTTGACTATAAGAGCTGCACTGTGTCATGGTTCTAGCAAGGATTCATGAAGAATCATCCTGTTCCCATGGTGCTGGGTGATAGTAAGCCAACTGAAAAAGCAGATTTTACTGTGCCGCACTGGTATACAGCCCAAGTCTCTGTTTGGCTTCCTTAATGTCACTGAAGATATTGCTTCAGATAATTGCCAGGTATGGCCTTAATAGAATTATTTGGTATGCCCATGAGAGCTTTGATTGTCAAGGTCTTCTCAGCTTTGCACTGCTTTTTAATGTACTTTGAAAGTTAAAACTGCTTGGAAAAAAGCCTAGAACTTGTGTGAAAATAGTAACTTGTGTGAATCTAAGGCTTTTCACTGTCAGTAAAACATGCTGCTTCATCATCAAATAAAATTTCTAAGATTTAGCTTACACAAAGCTACACTTCATTTCTCGTCTGTTTACTGAAGGCTTCCTGGACACTAGCAGAAGATAAGAGATGGGGTTGAGTTGCATCTCTGTAGAAGGTATTTACAACAGCTGCCTTTAAAAATCTTGATGCGATAGTTTGATATGTCAGAATGCTCATCCTGTTATATAAATATGAATGTAAGCCCTACATGCAGGCACAAATAATTCTCTGAGAAATTTTCTTCTGTGCATTGTCAGCTAGACAATTACTTTATCCATGTATTTTTTTGTGGTACTAAAGCAAAGCAAGACAGGGCATGGTGAATACCAAAATGTGGACGTTAATGGTCCAGATTCACTCTTCCTGAAGGATAACGGACTTTAGCTGAAAATTCACCACGAATTAAATTATTCCAACAGATACAGGAAATTTCTGTCTTTGTGGTAACCGAGTCCTATCTGTGCCTCACAGGAGCTGGCTGTGAAGATGTTATCCTCCAGAAAGTACCCACAGGATAAAAATTCTGGCACTTATAGCCCAATTCCCTCTTTCACTGTGCTAGTGCTCTCAAAGCAAGGAGTGTTGTGTGAGAGTGGATGGTAGGAAATGGGAAGAATGAGCTGTCAGGGAGTTCCGTATGTCTGAGCTGCCTTTGTGTTCCTGAATTTTGCCAGTCCACATAACAGCTTTATAGAAGCTGCAGTATTGTGCCAAACTTTGGCAACTGGCAGTGAACTTAAGGGAACTCAGCTCAAGTAGTAAGATGAGCAGAATCAGAGCAAGCATAGCAGTGTATATTTTCTATTTCCAATCTACCACAAACAATGGAAGGTTGTACTATCCTGTATATGGGTCTTCTGGAGAATTCTATGGGTCTTCTGGGGAATCTGCTGGTGCAGCTATTCTCTATCCCTTTTAGGGATAGAATGGAATAGGTGGGGAACATAGTCTACCAGCAATTGTCCACATGAAATCCTGTCCTAAGGGAGAGGATGTTGGTATGCACACAAATTATAAGTCTTTTTCACATAGTTATCAGCAGCACAATCTACTCTGCATGCATGAGATTAAACCATTAGATTAAACCATTAAATTAAAAAATGCTAAGCAAAGACAAAGGTGGATAATTTTAAAGTTATATAAATTGCTCTATAAATGTCTGTTATCCTCAGAGAGGCTTTTATGTCAATACAAAATGCCATACAGTGTAGCAGTGTTTGTTTGTTTCATTCTGCAAAGGCCAATTCTCAAGGCAAGACAAATGACAAATGAGTAGATCCTTGTAGCCAAATATTTGCCAAAAGGAAAATCAATCTTTCTTTCTTTTCGTCTCTTTTTTTCCCTTTGTCTGCAATAGTTCACTCCAAAGCTAAGCAGAAGCCTGAAGTAATGTCCCTTATTTCCTGTGCCCCTCTTCAAACAGTGCAATACCTGCTGCAGTAGGTCTAGCCCTTAACTGTTCAAGGGAGTCTTGTTGATTTATGTGGCCAATAACATGGTCACTAATAATGACTCCCCAAATGCTACTTTTGTACTGTTATCAAAAGGTGAATCATGGAACTCATCCTGTCCCCAACCTCCCCTCAGAATGTAAGTTTCTTCCTTGAAAGAAGCACTTCTTATGCCTCCAACATCTCCATCTGCTCTCTCATGTAAGCAGGATCCAACTGCAGATGTCTCAGTGCCAAGCGGAAGGCTGGAGACTGCATTTAGCTGGTTGTGTTGCAAAGGGAAAGATGACTCAGGAGGTCTTGAGGGGGTTTTGTCCCTTCTTTGAATGCTGCCCAATTCCCTAACCCCTTTACAAAACCTTATTTGGTTCAGGCTGAGCTCTTCTTCCACTTCAAGTGCAGTGGAACCTGGAAGGTGGCTGGTTCTGGGAAAGATTCGGATGTCTGACTGGTAGCTCATTCAGTGGTGTTGTCAGGGTCAGTGGAGTCCCAGCCTGAGCAGTGGCCAAGACAAGGTGAGCCAGGAGACTAAGGCCTTCTCAAAACCAGACTCACTAGATTTGACAAGATCAAAGGGAAATGCGTAAGCATTTGCAATTTTACCATCGATACAGCACCTGACAAAAAAAAAAAGAGACAGACCTGAGCCCTCAGGATTAAAGCAACCGTTACTGTTACTAGAAAGCAGGCAAAAAATAAGCAAACTAAAAACCCTGTAGCTTTGTCTAACTTCAGTGATTCTGGGAAATGTATGTTTAGTTTCCCTTCTTATACAAAGTATCCAATACTATCTTGGAGGTTAACTTCTCAGACATTTTATTTATGGCATTTAATGAATCTGTCAGTCTAAATTTCTTTTGGAAAGAAGGACAAGGGCAGAGATGTGCTTGCCAAATGCAGATTAGTTCAAGATATTAACTCTACATTCAACCTATTTATAATGAAATGGCTTAGTATTAAACCCATTGTTAGTAGTGCAATTCGTTAAAAAAGAATGTGAGAGAAGACAGTTAAGAAAAACCAACTTCCAGGGTTTTAAAGTAAATCTTATAAGCTGTAATAGCGTTTTAAACCTATTGAAATTTAATTAGAACGCTGATAATGTAAAATAGAACCTGTATCTCTCTGTATGAGCTGACCATGGGTAGCAAATCTGCCTGAGAGAAAATCGCTTCTGTTGCCACCTCTTTGGAAATGTCTGGACACCTTAGGTGCTCCTTTGCATATAAATTTACTCATGTTTGAGTATTAATTAACCCTCATCAAGATGCCTCTTCCAGAAATAGATGTGAATAGAAGAATAGAAACAGCATCATCTCCGGTCCCTGTGTCTGAGAAGCCTTGAACGTTATGAAGACTCGATTAGAATGAATATTTTACATGCAGGTCTAGGTATTATCTCATGTTATCCCACCCAAATATGCAATCTTCTGAATGAAAAAGAACAAAAGCATTGCATGATATATACTGAAAAAAGTTCACAAATGTTTTCCATGATGCAGCTCATATGAGAGGAAACGTATTTCATATAGTAAATTCAGCTCAATACCAGATGCTTCTAATCTGAGTTAAGACCTTGCTAGCACAAAACCAAGCTCTATTTTTATTACTCTGTTGCATTCAAATTATGTAATGCCTTTTTTTAGAATACTGACACCAGAGTAAGTGTTGGGAATTGGATTCTGGGTTTGCCACTTTGAAATTATTTTTGTATCTCTCGTATTGTGATTTGCAGGGAAGCTTCCCTCCCTCCCAGACCTCCCAATGTCACACACTTCCCTTCTTCGCCTCCATTCCTCTTTGAAAAGAAACATTTCTGAATTTGAGGCAGACTTCCCCTGTGCGTGTGAGGCAGGGTGTGAAGGGACTTTCGTAACAGCAAACAAAAGGGCGGCATAAACTATCACTACGGTAGGCAGGCATTGCTTCCTCCCACTGCTAAAGCACATATACTTCTAAGGGAGTAGCAAAGCATGGCAGAAAAAGCAGCACCATGGTATAAGCTGTGCCTGACTGAAAACACAGCAGCAGTGTTGATAGATTTGCCTACCTGCAGATGTTAAATCCCTTGCTGAGTTTTTTGGGGGCGAGGGCTTTACAAGCTATTTTATTGCTTTAACAGTACTTTGTTCTGTATTAAAATAATCTCTCTCAAGATCATTGGAAATTGCCCTTATCTGTTTTTGTTCAGCAATTATTTATTACTGCAGTAAGGGGGGAGGTTTGATTTTGTTCAACTTTGTATTCTCCACTGAAAGGCCCTGCCCCTACCCTAGGAAGTCTGCAAAAGCAATCTTCTTTCTTTTGTACTAATGTCATTTCACCCCAGCTGTGACAGGAGAGGAAAAGTAGGATATTGCTTTATGACTTGTAATTATTAAATTACCACGATTTTGCACATTTCTGCTTGCACCTGTGTTCATGATCCTTTTAATCCATCTGAAGAGAGTAAAACTAACTTTAAGAAACCAAACACTCGTATTAGTTAGCTTACATAAAAGGCTATGAATTATCATGGTATCCAGCTGATGTGCAGTTTCATAAATTCCAGTACTTCATTTGCTTTGGATTATACACCACAGCCTCACAACTTCTCTTAGCAGGTTCTGTGCTGGTGTAACTGTCATAGCCCTGTGAACAGAAGTAATGCTTTTTAAAGCAGAAGCTCTTAAAGCCGCACTAGTCTCTTGGTGGGAAGACCTACAGGTCTTTGCACAGCAAAGGAACATGGCACTGATCATGCCCCAGGGAGGGAAATTAGGGTAGGGATGAGCAAGGAGGGTGCTGAAGGCTAGCAAGATCGGGTCTCCTGAGTGGCACTCTGGTGCTCCACACAATTCCTCAGTACAGAGCTTTATGAAACCTGCTTTTGTAGGCTTAAGGTCTCTAAAAATGGAGACAAGTTAGTATCCAGGTCAATATTTAAACTCACATATACCGGATATCACATGCACGTGTTTAAGCCCATGCGTGTCTGTAACACCAACATAGCGACTTGTGGAGGTTTTTTTATCTTCTAGTAGTATTCCTGACAGCTGAGGCTTGATTTTCTGGTTTCCATGTCTTTGCTGGGGAGCAAAGTGCTCTGTATGGCAACTAGGTTTTATGAGATCTATTGTCTTTAAACTGACGAATCACACAGAACTCCTTTTCACTTCAATTGTACCATATAAACCACGTCTGATAACTAATGAGTCCTGAACAGCAAAGCCAACTTTATCCCCAGGTTTTATTGTCTTACAAGCTTTCTCTCACTCAACTGGGATGACATTTGACATCCCAGTAGTAAATGCTTTGCAGATGATAGTGTCCAGAAATATTTTTGAGGGATTATAGAAAGGATCCCAAGTGTTTTTCCTTTTGGATAGCACCACTATCTCAACTTCTGCAATAGAGCTTCTAAAAACTCTTTTTTCACCTTCTTGAAAGGCTTTAGCCTTTCTGTAAGTTACTTTATTAATAATGCAAAATTTAATTTTTCTATTACTGACTTAAATAAAATTTTAAACTCTGCATTAATGTGTGATGTATGAGGTGAAAGCTGCTCAGAGGAAATTCATTAAGACTTGCCATTAATTTTCTATTTTTTCCTGCTGCCTCCATGTTGTATCAGCGGTTTTAAGTAATACTGACCAAACTCTGACCAGATTTTGTCATTCCCAACAGTGACAGGTACTATTGTCAGCAACGGCAGCAGCTGTACAGGTGAGCAGAGGAAGAGGAAGCTCCATCCTAAGCTCTATGCTTGAGCATAGCATAGAATTGTGACCTATCCCAGCCCTGACTCAGAGTACATCTTACTCTTTCTAGGACATCTCTTGCAAGGATGCTCAGTCTCACCAAGCTGCCTGAGAACTACTGCTTTTCACTTTGTGCTGTTAAGTGAGTTGGGATTCAATTCCAGCTACTACAACTGCAGCATAGTACAGGCACAGCACTTTGAAATGATTCGTACACCATAGCATGAGAACCCCTGGCATAGAGCAAGATGAAGTCAGAGGTGAAAACTACTTCAGAGACTGTATTGATTCCAAGGTTTGTTTTTCAACAATTCGTCCTGGTATCTACTGAATAGAAAAGATCCTCTTTTGCAGACAGTACAGCAGGGCTTGCTGTGTAAGAAGTCTGCCAAATTGACAGCTGTGCAGACCAAACCCTCTCGTTCATGGGAGAGTAATGTTATACACTAGTACAGACAGTACAAGCTTTCCCTTGTCCTGCCAAAATGCTGTGGTTCTCACTCAAAGGGCATGATTTGCTGAGAGAGTAAGTATTTTGTGTGCATCCTAAATGTAGTCCTGAGTACTTGTGCTGCTTGAGACCTAGAAAAAGAGTTTATTACTTCCCTTCACATGATCCTATGTTTGATTTTAACGACAGGGGCCTCGGTTTCTTTCCTATAATTACGTGTGATATTGAATAATCCCTCAACTTCATCCTTTCACTCCCACCAAATACATTTAAAAAAAAAATAGTTTTCCAGCTCTTTATCCTGTTAACACTTGAGAAAGGGTCTTCAATCTTCTGTCTTAGCAAGAGCTGATACTTAATTATATACCTCCTAATCTGATTAACAGAGGTGTAGAGGACTCTTAAAAATGCTTGGACTATTTTTATTGAAATCAACAGCCTGAGACTGCAAGCAATGTTGCTATAAAATGCTGTACAAGGTGCAGTTGACTGCTATGGTGCACTTCCAGCACTGTGAGTGCCGACATGCAGGGTTCCCGTGTTTCATCTGGAAAGTTACCTGGACATAAACTCAGTAACAGATACACACCTTGTCTTCCTCCAGAAATGCTTCTAGAAAAGTTACTTCTCAGAAACACTGACTTTCCTTTAAAAAAAGAGATAGTCAGTGTTGATGCCCTGCAGTTGACTAGTTTTGTACTACGTCTGTAACAAATGTGTTGAAGTAACATTTGGTACAGTTTAGTGAGGGCAGCAATATGCTTCGAACAAACCACGGTATAGCTGTTCACGGAATGGCTGAGTTAGAAGCTACTCCTGGAGATCATCTGGTCCGGCCTGCCTACTCATGTAGGAACAGCAAATTTCTCAGGACCATGTCCTGCTGGATTTTCTGTATATAAGACAAGATTTGTTAAAAATGCAGTGGTTTCTAATACAGTGTTCTCTGTTACTTACAAAGATAGTTGGATCTCAGATGTAAAGCAGTGTTCATGAGAAACTCAGTACTAACTCATGGATATGTTGCTCTCCTACTGAATTCTGGCAAGTTCCTACCCAAGATTTAATTTAGAAGCTGAGAAAATTCATAAATTCAAAGCAAGACATAGCTGAACCTACAAGATTTTGCATGATTTCCAGTGAAACCATGCAACTCCTGGGAGTTTACACAGATTGCTTTCCCAAGATGTAATATGGCTTCATGCTCATAAAACACAGCCCAGTTTTGCTGAAGGTTTTATGAACTTCATTCAGCCTGGGAGCTAACTCAATTTTCAGACAGATAACACCGTATAGATAGACAGTGTGTGGGTAGGAAAATGGATATGTGGCAATGACACAGGCTTTCATATCTGTTTGAATTCATATTTTAGAAAACAAGAACATTAATATTAGCTGAAAAAAGTAACTCAGTTTTGTTCAACATAACTTGGGTTGAATACCTGCAAGACAAGGCTGATGGGAGTTTCTGTCTTTGATACCACTGCCTGAAGACCAAAACTGGTAATTCAGAGTACAGTCACAGAGGGTTTCCTCTCCCTGGCACTCTCCCATACCCACTCACTCTTCCTTAATAGATGAAATTCCCACAAGATAAACTACACATTTTTGGTCAATTTATTTGAGAACCGTGGTGCTGTTTCTGCCAAAACCCAAAGGATTCTTGTCCCTAGTGGGTTAAAATCATAGGGTTTGTGCCCTAAGAGCTGGGTAGCATTGCTCTGTACTGTTGTTGCAGGGTAGTAGTGGTTGACTGAGATCCATGTCCTAGAGATCCTAGAAAGCTGGCATGTGTATGGCATGCCTGTAGTGGTCACTACAACTGCTCTATGACATACCTGGGCAGAGCTCAGCCTCTGAAAAAGGCTGTGGTTATGCATCTTCAAAAGCTGATTAAATGTAAACTCACTATGTAAACACACACCCTTTGTAGGGCATTTTCACTTGCTGGGTATTTTCTTTGGCTGATAGACCATAAATCACTGGCATGTTAAAAATCAGCTGATGTAAACTACGTTAAGTCCTTCGTGCAATGAAATAATTTTTAAAAATGTATCCATTGTCATTGGGGCAGGTTTTACGCCATGAAATCAGTTTCCAATTACTAGACTCAATAGACAAAAGTAGCAGTTGCAATAACAAGGCATCACTCAGGTTGCAGGAACTGATTGGGTAATCTAAAGAGCTCTGCAATGTTTTAAATTATTGAATTTTGAATTGCAGAAAAGACTGTAGCTATTCTTGACCACTACAAAACAAGCTGGTTGGTTGAGGTGTACTATCAAATTCTTTCCACAGTTCATGTGTAAACTGTATTAAAACCATTGCAACCTGATCGAAAGAGAACTAAGCTTCTCCTAATTACTGAAGGACACAAAGTTGCTCTTCAGAGGTATTTTTGACACTGCAAGAAATTTAAAATTATTTCCAGGTTTTCCTCCATATGAAATGTCATACAAAATTTTGGCTTTCAGCGCTCCAACAGAATCATGTTGCAAGTGCACAGGAAAAGCTTTTTTCTTCCTTATAAAAGATCTGCCACTATTCTGGGGGTTTTTTTAGCAAGTTGTTTTGTTATAGTAGGGGAAAAGGTAGCAATTCAGAAGTAATTCAGTCGTATGTGTTTCCAGAAAAGCTTCCACCTCCAGGTTTTGGGGCAAAATAAATGTGTGGGTTAAGAGCTGTGGGTGCTTTGTAAGAACAATGCAAATGTGCCGCCTGCTGTCAGACAGGGAATGTTGTTGTTCATCACCTCCAGACCAAGGACTTGCCTGTGACCTGCCTTTCACCACCACCTAGGGAAGTAAGAAACCACTCTGAGATTTAATCTCTCTGGAGGGAGGGAAGCTACCCTCCCCTCCACAGAGGAGCAGGGCCTGAGCTTCCTGCAGAGGCAAGCAGACTGTAAAGAGAAAAGCTGGGCACAGACTGTGACACAGGTCATTTTCCCTGAGAAACAAGAGAGAGAAAGCTGGAAAGAGGACTGTAATTACAGCCCATCTCTGGCACAACCTGGTACCATCCTGAAAACGAGAACATTAACTCATAATTTTCTTCATTTGTAGTATCTTCATAGAATCATTGAATGGTTCAGTTTGTAAGGGGGCTTAAAGACCATCTAGTTCCAACCCCCACCCTGCCAAATGCAGGGGCACCTTCCATTAGACCAGGCTGCACAAAGCCCCATCCAGTCTGGCCTTGAACACTTCCAGGGATGGGACAGCCGCAACTTCTCTGGGCAACTTGTGCCGGTGTCTCACCGCCCTCTCAGGAAAAAACTTCTTCTTAATATCTAATCTAAATCTATCCTCTCAGTTTAACGCCATTCTCCCTTATTCCATTCTCATCATATCCCTACACACCCTTGTAAAAAGTCACTCTGGTTCCATATTTCTTGCGGGCCCAGCTTAGGTTGCTATACATCTTCCCTGAGACTTCTCCAGGCTGAATTTGCTCTCAGCCTGGAGAAGAGACAGCCCAGCTCTCTCAGCCTGTCTTCATAGGAGAGGCGTTCCAGCCTTCTGATCATCTCCTCTAGACACACTCTAAGGATCTTGGGACGCTTCGGCTAAGACTGAGACACAACTTAAGTTTGGTTTCAAACAAGCTAAAAAAATAATATGTAGTCTGCAAAACAACATGGTTTTGTGGATAGCTCTACAGTTCAGGTTAAATGAGGGCTTTTTGCACTTAAGAATGTTTTTCAGAGTCAAGTGTGAATATAAAATGAAAGGTCATTTTTGAAGCAATTCCCTGTGCAGATGCTCTTGTTCTGTAACAGGTGTGCATTATTTGATATTGATTAAACCTTTTCAGAAGTGTATTATAATTGCATGGAGAGAATGAGGTCATAGAAAAAAGGATCTAGTTAAGAAATAGCTACTGCAAAAGGGCTTTATTCACAGAGCTTTTTGGCTGAAGTGCTGCTGCGGACAAGCACATGCAGCTTTACCATTCTCTCTTCTAGTGGGCTATTCGCTCAGTCTTCTCCCATTCTGAGCGCAGTGGTGGTGCTGCACACCCAGCACACACCAGAGTTAATGGCCAGAGTCAGCCCTGGGAAGTTGCTAAGCAACATTGCTGGGCCCTGGCGTCAGCTCAGCCACTTCTGCTACCAATTGATGCCTGCGGTCCCCCCCCTTGCGTAGTGAAGCAGAGAAGTGCTCTGACAACTTCCTCAAATCCTGTAGTCTAATTAACGTCACCTAAAGAAAATAACTATTTTGTAATTTAGCTCCAGTTGCTAAAAAGTTATTCTGAGAATGAAGACTGGACAACAAAACAAATCTATTCAGTTAATATCCACACATTTTAGATGTTTGAATCTGTCATTCCTACTTGAGATGAGCTGATTGGCTTTTATGATTTTAAAGTATTATTGTAGTAAGTGAACATAAATACTGACATCACATAAGTCTGTGATAAACACCTACCCAGTCACTGCAGCAAGTATGCTTTACAGAACTGAGCCTGAGATTTTCCAGTAAATTACCACATATTTTTCAGCCTGGCATCCTAATCAAAACCAAGGTTATCAGGGAATGTTCAACCTTTGGGTAAATCAACAAGTACTGAAATAACTACAGATGGAGGACTGTGTACTCTGTCACCCCAGCCTGATTACAGATCAAGAATTCTGGGCTACATCATCTCTTAATGGAAGCACAGCACTGTGCACTGTGGCTTTTGTGCTCTGTGTGGAAGGTTAAAGTCCTGAATATCCTCGAGACAGTAGCAAAACTCCTGATCGGAAACACATCTATTGTTCTACCTGCTCTCAGAACAAATCATTGTGGGACTGCCAGAGGTAATAAAAACTGTATTTTTCATAGAATAGTTAGGGTTGGAAAGGATCTAAAGATCATCTAGTTCCAACCCCCTGAAATAGGCAGGGACACCTCACACTAAACCATGCCACCAAAGGCTCTGTCCAACATGGCCATGAACACCGAAAGGGATGGAGCATTCACAGCTTCCCTGGGCAACGCATCCCAGTGCCTCACCACCCTTACAGTAAAAAACTTCTTCCTTATATCCAGTCTAAACTTCCCCTGTTTAAGTTTGAACCCATTACCCTTTGTCCTGTCACTACAGCCCCTAATGAATAGTCCATCCCCAGCATCCCTGGGTTAGTGTCCAACAGTGATCTGAAGGTTTGACTGAAGACAATGCACTTAGTGGGTTTGCTTTCTGTGTGGATTTTCTGGCATCAAGCAAAGTAATACTCATGCAGTAGCTGTTTTCCCCCTCTCCCTTTGCCAAAGTGGTCATGCTATCTTGCTCTTTTTACTGACTACACTTAGAAAACTTGTAGAAATTTAATTATTGGTCAAGTTTGGCTGAACTTGAACTGCTCAGAAGCTACTGGTAGAAAGAAAAGATAAGCAAGCACACAAAAACTTGGAGTAAAGAAATTCCTTTTCCTTAGGGAACCAGCCTAAAATCTTAGTAACCACAAAAAAACGATTCTTGTATAGGTTCTCTGTCTATTCAATGTACATGTATTTCAGCCTGAGGAAAGTATCTTGAATGTACATGTTGGCATCAAATTGCAACCCCTTTTTACAGTGGTTTGCTAATCATTTTTTTGTGATAAATATCTTGCATAAATATTGCTAACCCTCATTTTCTAAGTTCATTTATGACACCTTGTTAGCAAGTTTAGCAATACTGCTGTCTTAACTTGTTAAATTTTGCAACTTCTTTGAATTTTTGGATTCTCAAAAACTTCCATGGGCAGTGCAGGCATCTGCAGAGTGAAATTATGTTTACTGGCAATATAAATGCTTTTCTTCTTTATCTTTTCTAAGTCTTTTGGAATAGTTAATGGCACCATAGCAGTTTGCAAGACACATGTCGAAATGGCTACTCTGTATTTACACATTTTTTTTCAGTTTGATTATATTGTGTTTATATTCAGCCAAATCTTGAAACTATTCTCAGCTAAAGCCTGAACAACATTTTATAATATTTAGGAAGATTTCTCTGTGTGCGTGTGTCTTTTGCTTTTAAAGAAAACCTGTACTTCCTTGGTCTGAATCAGGCTAAGCATGTGTGCTGCTATGGGAAGTGGAAACACATCTCTGGAAATCAGATTAAAAACAAGGAGGGTAACTGCAAAATATTTCCAGGATCAGTCACATTTTAATGATAATTTTATCACAGTATAATGCTGACTAACATATTGTACAGCGACAAGTACACAGGACTGTTGTGAAAGTAGTTCTGGTCTTGTTCATGTTAACGGGAGTTTCACAATTGACTTCAGTGGAATCAGGGTTTATGGTTTTTATTTATTTATTTATTTATTTTTGGTGGTGGTGGTGTTGCTTAAATTACTAGTTTTTCATATTGACACCACTAGACACCATAGAAGACTGACAGAAATCCAACATACTCTGCTTTTGCTAGTATTGTTGTTCCTCCCTTTTTCTCTGAGCGTTTTTCAAAGTTCAGTATAATGCGTCTCAGCTAGCCTTTATTTAATTTCTTATCTTTATAGACAGACTGCATGCAGCCTGCTACTGTTCACATGGTAATTACAGACTTCTTTTCTTCTGGGCAGACAGTAAATATATTGTTCTTTTTGTGTTTGGATGTGGAGTCTGGAGTAGCCCTGAGGTCACCCAAGATCCATGAAGGAGCAGCAATAGCAGCTATGCCTTGGCTGGCAGCTAAAAACTGTTCTGCAACAGCCTCTTTAGGGAAGAAGTGGTTAGCTTGGGGGACTGGTAAGGACATCAAGAGCCTTTTCCCGAAACATGCTGGAAGGGAGCTCACAAAAACATCTTGTTAAAATTCCACTTTTATAAGTGGAAATTTCTTTGCCTCAGAGATTCAGTCCCTTCACAAGTTATCATTTAATCATGACTATGAAAGTTGACTTATCTCTGAGTCAATAAAGATATTTTGCCTTCTGACATTGTATTGTATTAAAAAAAAAAAAAAAAAGGAGAAAGGAGGTGATATAATACATAAAAAATTCCAGCGAAAGGAATCCAATTGAGCATTTCCCAAGAACGATAACATTCTTGACTCCTCAAGTCCCCCATCTCTCACATCTAAGATTACAAATAAGTCCATGAAGAACTCCATCAAAACAGAGTATTTTGAGCCATAAACTGATTGTGGATTGGTGGTCTTTTCTTCATTGGTTGTGTCAGGGTGATAACAAAAAAAATCTATTATTAAAGCTAATAAATAGGGTTATCACTATCACCACAGTCCTGCTTTCAGCCAATAAATGAATCCCATTTGTACTAATTAACTACTGATAGCAGGCTGAACATTAAACTAATCAAAGAGAAAATACAGGGTGAAATTCCGGTCCCACTGGAACCACCAGAAGTGTTAAAAATTCTGCTGACTTCAGAAGGATAAAACATAGAGATTTGATTTGGGCCTCTGCTCAGGGATTGCACGTCTTAGAGGCTAACAGTCATGGCACTGAGAAATGCCTACTTAAAGATAGGTTCCCAAGTGCCCATTTAGGCTCTGAAATAAATGGCCTAATTTTCAAAAACCTTGAATACTTACTGGCTGGCGCTGATGAGACCATTCCAATGAACAGTCACTGTAGCTCATCCTCATGTACACAGACCAGTGAATATTCATCCCAAGCAAGCATTGTTCACTTTTTTCTTTTTGTATTTCAAAGACATTGCAAAAAGCTTTCAGTAAAAAAAGTTCTTAAAAAAAACCCCAGCTTATAACAGGCGATATTGTCAAACTCACCTTTTCTCTTTGTTGTTTTCTTCCCTTATGTTCAGGTATGAAATAAAATGAGGATTCAGAACTTGACTGCAGAATTTCAAACAGATGGGGATCAGCAATCGATTCCCTGCTGTATGGCCTAGATCCTCCACTGGGAATGCAACAAAAAAACTGAGCAGGGAGCATGACTTGAACATACAGATGAGAAAAGGTATTCAGTATTGTATCAAACTCTCTTTTTTTTTTCTGTGCACTGTAGGAAAGCATTCGCATGATCAGAACTGGTGGGCTTTAAGTGTCCTTCACAGGCTGATGATCAGCTGCTAAAAGAAAAAAAAAGGATTCCTGGAAGACATTATGTCCCTTTAAAAGTAGATCAGTGTCATAACACAATGATTATAGGTCAATAAAGAAAATTTTCAAGTTAGTCTTAGTTGATCCTTGGTAGTTTTAGGCAAATAGACAACCTCAGGTCTGTTGCGTAAAATTTAACTCAGATTGATTCTAATCCCTGGTTTTTTGAAAAGTAACGTTCATCTACCTCTATGTGTATTTACTTAATAAGACCTAACCTGCTATTTAAACTGTTGTGAAAGTGGCTTAACTGAAAGTCTGTTTAAATTGAACCATTGCAGTCTTGTGTAGATGCACTCAAATCGATGCATAGCTGCTATTTAAAATTCCATCTTTGAATTAAGCTCAATCAATGTAAGCCTGTTGTCAATCAATTTAACTGCATCCACATGTGTATTCACTTCCTGTTTAATGAAATTGATTTAAAGAAACAATCCTAGTGAAACCACTGACACTTTCTTTTGCAGGCAAAGCCTGCATTATGTTGATTTATTTGGAACTACAACTCCTCTGGCATACATATTGAATAGCCAGCATAGCTCTGCAGCTGCAGTGTTGAATGTCAGCAAAAGCAAAGTATCTCCCAGCAACAGCAGTGTAAAATCATACGCTAATATTTTATAACTACGAACAAGGTTTATCATCACATTCTTTTTGGAGAACTTGTATTCTAGCCTGTTTGGGGAAGCCTTCTAAATTATTTTTCCTCCAAAATAAAAAAAACAAAAACGAAAAGTACCATTTAAATTTTTTTTTATGTTCCCAAATGCCGCATGCTTCCCAGGATCTCAGATAGAATTATTCAATTAGGCAATTTAAAAGCTCGTCAAAGCTGTAGACAATACAAGTCAGACAATAAAACATAGACATAACACATTCAAGTGAGTGTTACAGTTATAAAATGAGATAAGATGTACAGAATAGGGAAAGGAGTGAATCGAGGGCAGGGGGGAAATGGAGGGCTGAAATTCCTTCAGTCTCAGTGTTTCTTAAACAATTGTATCTAGCAGCATGCTCCAAGTGGTTTTGGATTTGTGTCATTGCTTTCTAGGCTGGAAAGCTGTTCTTCCTGTGCTCTTCCTTCAGAACAACCTAACACCCTTTTTTCTGCTCTGGGTTCAAGCTTATTTCTCTGTTTTCGGTAAATTCATACACCTAACGCAGACATGATCTCTGCAGCTCTTAAAACCCAAAGTCATTGTGGCCTGACATACTAGCAAATAAACGTAGTGAAAGTGATTCTTCATTAAATATCTACTAAAGACCACTTTAATTCTTGAGTCTCTTTGTTCCTTCAGCTGCCTGATAGCTGGACAATACTTACCAGCGCCCCATTTCATTTATTATGGCACTCTCAGGCATTAGAGAAAAAGGCCTTTGCCAGCTCATACTCTGTAGTGTGTCTGGTGAAGTTGATATTTATATCTTTGTATGAAGCTGTCTGCAAGCCATAAGAAAGTCTCACTGCAACATATACTCTGTCACTGGGACCTTCTCAGAGGCTGACCTGCTTCCATGAAGAGCTTCATGCTGGTGCAGCTGATCCTGAGCAAAGTGTTGTAGAGCATTCTGGAACCTGTGACAGTCCAGGAGTGTCTAATCTAGTTTTTTAATTTCAGTTATCACTACAGTAGTAAAGGCAGCAATTCAGAACCCTCTTTAGCATTGGGAAAGGGAGAACAATCTGCCACTCTGCCTATAATAGCGTGGATGGCTTCAAACATTAGACAGGGTGCTAAAAACCAGAATCACACAGGAGACTTCTACAAATGCTATTAATTTCTTTTTAATAGGTTAGGATGATATATGCAGGGAAGCAACAGAAAATACAGAGATGTTTATGTAGAATATTCATTTTTGTACTTACAAATCTTTCTGCAGCAGCTCAGGGACAGATGACGCTCCCTGGTCACTGGAGGGTCCCTGACTGGGGGAAGTCAGGGTTTAAATAAGGCTTTTATAGCTATTAAAAATTTCTTGGCAGTTTTTTTACCCTGGTTTTTAATTGCGTTTGTTTCCCTGTGGAGATTCCTTTGAGAGACTCTCTCCATTACATGGCTGCTGGAAGATTTCCAGCAGTTCACAATTTTCCCAATTAATTTCAGACTCAAATATTGACTCATTTTGGGAATGAAGTGATAATATAACTGAATTTCTGGTTTGGGAGTTGGATACATGTACCATGAGGTATTAATCAGTATATACTATTAATTTATGTCCCATTGGATGACTCTGTAATGTCTGCTGTCTAGATGAATTCTCAAAGCTTTTGCTTTAGAAGCAAATAAAAAGGAATAATGTGATGATGGCTTAATAGTGCTAAAGATAATGAAAGTGTCAGAGGCCCTTTAGCTCATGGTGTAAGAAGCTGGTGAGAATACAAGATCCGAATGCTGGATTTAAACATAGGCTGAAATCCAAAAATTTGCGAGTGATGGAAGATAAACCTCTTTTTCTCTATGTTTGCCTAAAATATCATGTTATAATCATTGGGCTGCATTCAGTGATACAAATAAGTTGTCAATACCTGTCAAATTTTTTAACAAATCCAACTTGATTTGGATGCAAAACTCAAAAGCATTTTCAGGCTTATTGTCAGGATTCGTTCTGTCCATAGCTATTGCTAACCAGTCATCTGCCATAACTGTTGAAAAGAGATACCAATTTGAAGTTGCAATATAGCATGGCATCCCTGCTTTAGTCAGGGAGCACAATATTAATGCTTTCCTCAGTGTCACCCTCCAAAAATAACTCATAAACTGTTCAAGTAGCTTTTAAGAAAAAAAAGGTTAAGGAGTGATATGTGGGTCCCTGTGACAATGTCCTCCAGCCTTTCCCTACTTTCAAATTGTTAACATACTGCTCTCTCATACAATGATGCAAGTTCCTGTGCTGTGCTAAAACAGGTCCTGGCAATTTTTTAGTGAGTATCCCCAGAGCATTGGTGTGCTCATACCCAGTGGGTCCTCATGTTCTGAGAATTGAAAAGGTTCTTTCTTTTCATCAGAAGTCTTTGGATTATGTTAATAATTTACTATTATATTTCCTATTATAGAGGGATACTGTTCTACAAAGAAGGGCTGTTTAATCAGGCCTTTTTAATCAGCTGAGAAATGCCTGCTTTTTGAACTAATTCTTAGAAATAATGTCTGTCCATAAAGGAGGAATTCAGCCGGACATTAATGCACTTTTTGGAAATCATATCGCTGTTAGAAGTTGTTATG
Source organism: Psittacus erithacus (assembly GCA_009867235.2). Taxonomy (NCBI): domain Eukaryota; kingdom Metazoa; phylum Chordata; class Aves; order Psittaciformes; family Psittacidae; genus Psittacus; species Psittacus erithacus. The sequence continues at coordinate 13,987 of WYDI02141202.1, read as the reverse complement.
TATCTGGAAACGGAGCCTGCAGTAGAACACAGGGGGGTTGCTTCTTTCATTTATTTTCCTCTGTAAAATTTTTGAAATATGTATCTGACAGAAGTGCATAATCCCCAGAGAGCCTATTCCTCAGATGTGTTTCCATTCAGAGCATTAGAGATGCTCGATTAGAGAAAACAGTTGTAGAAATATAGGAGACAGCTAGAAAATTAACAAGCCCTTGCAAAGCAGAAAGAAATCTGTGTAAGAACACACCCTAGATAGTATCAAAGGTCAGATTAATCTCCATGTATTGGATACATGAACTTCCAGGTATTATTTAGCTGTACACGTTTTTTGCCTGCCCATAAAAGGAATCAAAGTGCCAAAGTAACCATAGCAGCCATGTGTGTAATTTAATACATACAAATTGAATACATTTTTTAAAAGTATAAAGCTAGAAAGACGAACACATAATATACATATAGATCATCAATGATCCATTAGACCCATTTGCACCTTGATTTCAGGGCCCTGAGGGCACCACCAAGCTCTGCAACCTCTTCTCCCACCCCGCCTAGTTTTGGCTTATGGGACACAGGCAGGTGGTGTTGGGCCAGACCTCTGGGAAAGCAGCTAGCTTAGGAGAAGGAGCTGAGAAGCCTTGCTGGAGACTTCCCCCTTAACTTGGGAGCCAAATTTAGCTCAAGCCTCAGCCTTGGTCTTTCTTTGAGCTATACTACAGCAATGACATGTCTGGCCATGCTCCTTGCTGATTCTGGCTGTGCCTTTATGACCTGACTTCCTGGCTTGGTGCCACAGAGCTGCCCTGTCATTGTAGACATGTCTGGGAGTCATGGGACTCTTGTCTAACCCCAAATAACATCAGCAGACCTTCTCAGCTCCCCTTGCACTGGTACCATGGCTCTGATGCCCTACACTGCCCCAGCCTGCCTTGAAATTGCCCTCAGCTCCCTGCAACCAGGCCTTGTTGCTCCCTGACATTAGGTGGTGTCTCTTCATTCGCCTGACAAATATCAAGTTGCAATGAAAAAGCAACGCTCAGCATCTCAAACAAGCTAACTAATGTGTGTTTGAGACGGAGGCAGAGGTGAGATAATCTGAGAAAATGTGACATCCTGGTCAGGAGTTTTTCCAGGATTTAGCACCTTCTATGATCATTTGGTAGTTCTCTCATGGTGGGATAGCAAATACTTGTAGGGATGTGGAAAATGGAAACTTAGAAGAATTGGTGGGTTTTAGCTGATGTCAAAATATTTCTGCCTATTTTTGCAGCCTTGTGATATGTTTGCTAGATGCAGAATATAAGTACTTGTAAAAGAGACTTAAGCTTGAGCTAAAACATTTGACTGTTGAAGCTGTATATCTTCACAAAGAGACTTTATATGCAAAGTTTATTACTCTTCACATATAAAAGTCAGGTAGAAATAACTAAAGAAAAATCAGCTTATTACCACAAATTGTAAACTTCTGTATTAAGGCTCCTGGTAATGTATTTCATGTGCCATATTGTTATATTCTAGGTCTGAGCATTTTTGAGAAGCTCTGACTAGAAAATAGGGACAGGGAATCTCAGATCCCAGGTGAGAAGGGGTGGGAAGGAACTGGGCCTGTGGAAAAGAAGGGGTGGGTAGAAGCAAAATGGGAGCATTTGAGACTAAAAAAAAGATAATAAAAGAAACACAAAGAAAAGCTGTAGATAGGTAGAAATCACAGCACTCCGTAGCTCAGCAACCTATATTATCTTTGTTTCCTTTCATCATCCCCATCAGTGCATCATTCAGATTATTCACTGATCACATGATGCCATTTTGCAAGAGCAGCTCTCTTCTGTTTTTCCAACACATGGGGTTGCATGCCTCTGCAGATTTGAGAAACCAGACAGGATGGCACAGAGAAGGTTTCAGCCGGCATTCCATTTCAAAACCAAAGTTAGTGCTTTCCTGCAGGGTAACCATCTCTTTGGTGTAGTTCAGCGCTGAGATAACATTGTACTATCAGCAAACAAATTATCTGTATTGATCTGTCCAGTTAGGTGTGCCTGCCAACATGTCATTAACTCCCTGCTACAGCTACGGTCACCAAAGATACCTGATTGTGTAACTGATGACACAGTTTAAATGCCTCCTTCTTACCAATTCCCACAAGAACTCTGTGGAATCCAATACTCCTTTTACTCTCTTCCCAGACCATTTCACATTCAACCAGGTAGTAAATTTGCTATACCTATTCCAGGAGATAATGAAACGTTCCCTTTGAGCAGAAATGTTACTAGATGTGTTAGTCACAGACACTGGTTAAGTTTTTATATACAAGTAGGGTAGACACCTGTAGCAGCTAGAAGGAACTTGGTGTAAAACAAAGGGGAAAAAAAAGTACAACTAAAACTTTTTTCTGGTTTCTACAAAGGATGTGCTTTGTAACCAACTTTGAATTAAAGCTGGGCTGAGAAGTTCGTGGAAAAACATGATCTCGCCTGCTTAGCATATTTCCTTGAAAAGTCAGATCTCTCTTCATGCTTGTCTTTTGCCTAAATCTTTAAAAACAGTTATCTTAATACTTTCTCAATACACTACCTTCCCTTCCCTCGCATTTTTTTAATCGCAGTCTAACAGCATTCTTTTGGGGTCTTTTTTTTTAGGGGAATTTGGAAAATGTTCCAATCAGTTTCTGAGGTTTAGCATCCAGTGTTGGCTTAAGAGACAGTAACCTACCATTTTATTAAAAAAAAATATTTTAAAAAATGTATTTTAAAAAATGTTACTTTTATCTAAAAGGGTAAAATCTTCAAGGAGTGGGGAGGGGCATAGTTTCAGAGCCTGCTTTTCTCTGTCCTCTCAGGAACTCTGGCAGTTGCAGAATAACCTCTTTTGCAGTTCTCCAGTAGGCTGGATTTAACATATCTCTGAATGTTTCTCTTCAGCTGGCTACAAAACTCTTCACGCACCATTCACCCATCATCACCATTCTCCCTTTGATGTCATTCTTCCATAGTATTGGTGTTTACAGGGCTTTTTGTCCATCAAGATTCCTGGTGCTGAGTGAATGGAAGTGGTACAGAAAACACCACAAAATCAGAAGAAACAAAGGGAAATCTTAAAACAGCATGCAGTTCAGCAGCGGAATTCCTTGCCATGGGAAACTGTGGGTGACAACAACTTACACAGCTTAAAGAGGGCATTTGACAGGTAAATGCAAGAGAAATACAATTGAAGGTTGTTAACTACAAAGGGTGCCCCTGAGCCACAGACTGTTAGAAATTGGAAGAGAGTTGCAGAAAAACATCACACCATGTTTGCTCCAATACTTGCACTTCTCCATAGAGTATTTCTGGTTACTGTTGGAGACTTGGTACTGGCAGAGATGGACCTTTGGTCTGACCCAACAAGCAGTCTTACGTCCCTACAAAGTAACCATCTTAACCAGAATGGGAGATTAAGGCATTTATTTTTGGCTTGGATTCTTTTCTGGAATAGAAAGTCAAAGACCAAAATAGAACATACTGAATGAGGGACAGAAGTTCTTCTGTAAGGTGTTGGGTTTTCCTTCATATTGAAACCTCAAATGCCAAATATGTTTGGGTTCTTTAAATGCAGCATGTCTTCCTATTTCATCTTACCTTTTTTTCCCTCCTTAATCTAAATTTAAATCTCGAGAGTCCTGGATTCCTTTAAACTAACTTCAGGTACCTAACTAAAGAATCTCTGTTTGAATCAAGGTCACTGTAAGGCCCTTTGCAGTCAATGAAGAATGCTAGGCACCTCCAGTGGGTGATTCATGTCAAAGGTGGGCTGCATCTCCCTCATTTTTGCTCTATACAGCCAACAATCCTGTTATGATATATAACTAATCATCCTTCATTTTCTAAGTACAGGAAGAAGAAGCCATAAGGATTTCATTTGCCATACTATTGTTATATCTGTTTATATTGGAATTCTTTTCTGATTTAGTAATCAAGCTAATTTTGTCCTCAATAAAATGTTGCCATGATAACTTAATTTTGCATTTTCCTAGGAAAGAAAAAGCAGATGCATAAAATGAGATTTCCTGTAAGCAATCTAATGGAATGTAAACCCTTAAAAAAAAGAGCACCTAAAAATTCTTACTTGTAATACACACAGATTAACATTAGTTAATGTAGTTTTCCTTTTAGAAGCACGCAGATCTTACAGTATTGCTTCTACCACCAGCAGCAGGACTCAAGAAGCCATTATTATGAATTTTATCTCTCATGAATTTCATTAGATGAGTTCTGAGTTCTCAGTTTTGGCAATATCTGCGCGAAAGAGTATGAGAGTCAAATGCTGTTTCCCAAGATCTTAACAATTCAGTTTTCATTTTGTGAAGAGATTATTCAGACGTACTTTGTGCAGTGTTTTCATTGGAGGTTTTTCCAGAAGGGGTTTTTCTTAGTGATGCCTTCTTGCTTCTTTTGTCTGGAATGTTTAAGTATTCTTATTTTGCAGAAGAGAAGCCTCTGTTCAAGTATTCTCAGATTTATACACTGAGGCTTACCCCTGTTTCTTCATTGATATTGGCCATTTCTCTTGAGTTTGTCAGAAAGCACCAACTGCACAGGTCTTCATACAAATGAAGACTTCATACTGGTGGTCACGTTATAAAAATTATTTGGGAAGACTATGTTAGGGTCCACTCCAGTCCCTCCAAAATAAACTTTCATGTACACTAGTGACTTTTCATTCCAGAAGGAACCTATCATGGAATGGGTCACAGCCTCAGTTTAACAATGAACCCCAGCACAGGATCAATAGATCTCAGCCTTGACTGTTCATTGCATAAATTGATATATATCATTGCAGTGGTATAAAGAGATACCAGAACTGGATACCTGTCTCTGTGCTACAAGCAATGTAGTTTTCTTAGCCTGGTACTTGAGCACTGCACAGCTGAGCCAAATGTGCATTCAGGTCAGTGAGATGAAAACGGCAGTTTTATTGTTAAGTAACTTTTACGGTTTAGAATGATCAAAATAAGGAGTTTTAACAAGCTGAAAAGGATATTGAAAACTTTTTCAGACTTTGACTATTCTGAAGGTCCTATCTCACCCCGTTCTTCTCTTCTTTAGAAACCTAAGTGCTCTGTTACAAATCACATAGAGAAACTTCCCATGAGAAAGTAACCCATCTTTGCTAGAGTAACAGCAAGTGAAGGGGTTTTCAGGTCCATTTGTGTAAGAAGCTATTGACCTTTTCATACTCAATGAACAAGAAACTTTCCACACTGCAGTAAAAGAAAAAAAAAAAAAATGAACAAAAGTTGGTCTGTGGTGTTAAATATTAATTAAACAGACCATTCTCCTGCTTCTTCCTGGAGAAAGGTTTTTGCTGCACTGAAATGTGGCTTCTGTTGCAGATCTTGTTTTGCTAGTGAGGAACAGTTGCTGCATAAGTAAGTTCTTGTATAAAGTGTGAGATGCTAACAAAATGGTATCTGCTTTCTTAAACACCTTTTCAACATGCTTTCTCTGTGACATGGCTCAGCTCATTAACTAATGATAAAAAGAATGAAAGTTAGTTTGCTTAAGAAAGAGCTAAACATGATCTTACTTAAATTTATTTTTACACAATCTGTGCTGCCAGCAACAATTTCAGGTTTACTTTTTTTTTTTTGGGGGGGTGGGGGGGGAAGTGAGGGAGAGAGTGTTCCCTTGAATTCAGAATCCAAAGACCAGTCTTACCAGATCGTTTTCTTGTCAATTAAAATGAAAGGTAAGAATTTAGCTAAATCCCCTTTCCTTCATTTTTTCCTCATCATCATCTTTTTTTTTTTCCTTTTCTCATAAATAGCTTGATTGCTTTTGGCAAATAAATATTTTGAATACAACTATATCCATTTTGTTTGCATGCCAGTCAGAAAAAAATAGTTTTCCTTCCTCTAATATTTCCATGCAATTTCTCTTTTTAAACTTCCTTTTTTTTTTTTTTTTTTTCCCTTTTTTTTTTTTTTTCCTGGAAATTTTTTTTAAATTCAGTTTTAAAAGCCTCCCAAGGAAGATAACATTTTGAATATGAAAAAAGAGGAAGTTGTTATGATAAATGTCTTCCAAACATATTTATTTTTATGAGAATATAATCACAGAAGTTTTCCTCATCATGTTAAGACTCAGATCCTCATATTCCTCTGAGTCTGTCAGTATATATAAAAATAAAGTAGCTTTATATACGTCATGGCTATACACTAGTGCTTTCATTTGCAATTTCAAGCATTTCAGGTACTGGAGGCGTCAGCAGTGCTTACACTATGAGCTCTTTGAGAAAAGCTCTGTTTTATTTGTTCTGCAATTGCACAGTGCCTGACACAGTTTGATCTGGATCTGTAGCAGAGACTCAAAGACAATATACAATAGGAAATTACAATGAGGAAACCACTCAGGTTTTTTGAGACTGAAGACTCTCACCTTGCACCAGCATCTAAGCAGTTAGCATCATGCTCATGCTCATGGAGACAGAGGTGATGCTTGGCCTAGCAGCTTTGCCACATTTGGAGCTCAGCAAATGATGAGATAATAGAAGTGGTTTCTCTTTTCTTTCCAGGAAGGATTGTCTTGTAGTAAGGCACTACAGAGGCCCACAGAGATGTTGGCTCAGTTTCTGATTTTTTCTACAGAGTTCTTGAAAAACTCTAGAGAAATCTTTCACTCCACCATTGTCTCAGCACCAAACTTCTAAAAAGCAGATTTTGGCATTTTCTTCCTCTATTGTGATCTTTTTTAAACACCCACATTATGAGTGATTCTAAATGAAGAGATTATCTTTGTTTGCTCAAAGTCTAACCCAATGGGATTCCAGTATCAGTGGGGATGTGAGGCTGTACTGTAGTAGGAATTATGGAAGCATTAGTGGTTACTTGTCATCAGTTACATAACCCAAGGTTAGGTATAATGACACACATTTGTAACCACAGAATGATTATAGCAAATTATGATATACACTATCTAGACTGGGGTGACTCATACTCGTAAGCTTTACTAATGATTTATTTACCAAAAATGCATTTGTTCAATAGTCACAATTCTTCACTGATTTAGCTGATAGCTTAAAAATGGACAAAGTATTGGAAACATAAACATACCGCAATTCACTGTTTCCCAGCAAGATTTTTCAATTTTTGCTTTAAATTATTCTAAAGTTGCCAATATTTAATTTAGGAAAAAAAAAAAAAAGGAAGGGAAAGGAATTAAAGTATGGAAGATAACACTTTTGATCAGCCAAAATATGCAGTAATGCTGAATTATTCCTTTTACAATCTGTGTTACTGAAATAAAAAAAATACACATTGTTGAGTTTAGCCCAGTAAAAATGTAAGGTAGCAGATGCTCAGCTAGTCTGGCTTAAAGCAGGCAATTAGCAGTGAAGTTGGCATACGTTGTTGGTTGGACTATTTAGCTGGCTGGATGTTCTTTGATTTTTTTATAAGCCAAACTATTAAGAAACCGCCTCCTCAGATTTCCAGAGCTTTATTGCCATGAATATAAGAGTAAATGTCAAGAACAGAGTCAGCTTTCTCAAATAAACCATGGAGTGTCTGAAAATTTATACGGAGCTGTGCTATTGCCCATGCTTATGATTCAATGGGGTTTTTTCAACATTATTTTAGTATCAAGGATGAATTAGATTCTCATTTAATATAGTGTCATGTTCCTTATAAAAGTCAACGTGGTAATAACATGATATTGTGTCTTATTTTCATATCCCTGTTATTATGTAGTATTTCTTTTTCGGAGATACTAATTATGTTTGACAATGCCTAGCATATCAAGTAATAACTGCTATTCAATCAGAATTGAAAGGCTCGGTTCACTTTGACCAAATAACAAGCTTCTATTGCAAATATAGCCCCATACATTTTAATGAGTTTATATTGATCATAAGGGAGAAGACATTATTATCATTGAATCATATTACATGCTAGTCATCAGAAATTACAAAAATGTGATGTAGGAAGAGACAGCACAGCTAGAGAGACAATTCTCCCAATGCATCTTTTTGGTGTCTTAGTTCCTCGGTAAGCATGATGACTTAGTTGTCTATGTCTGAAAGTAATATTCTCTGCTGTGTTCTGACAATGATACACCAAAGATACTCTCTCAGCATTGGTCATTCAGTTTCAGACAGAGGCTGAGGTACTCTGCATGTGTGTCTTACATAAATGAAGGTGAATATGAAGTCAGTCATATTATTTTGTCTCTCTAAGTGAAAGTTTATTCAGACTAAAGTATCACCAACCCAGCCTTACTTCTTTCTTCTGTCTAACCAGTCTTACATGGAAGAAGAAAAATGGGAAGTTGTTTTAAATACTGCATGCTCACATCGTGGTCTCAACAAAAAACACATCTCTCTTCATTGACTGGCACTGAGGTTTATGTTTGCTTGCCAATGCACAGAGCATTTGTTCTTCTAAATTGTAGCAAACTGACGTTTTGGCAAAGCAATTTTTTTTTCTTATGAAGGAAGGAACTGGACACCTTAGCAGTGTTTTGTTACAGGTAGTCAAGGGGAGCTACAAACTTGAATGTATCATGAACAACATGTACATCCTTCAGAGGAAAAAAGGCCCAGCACCAGCCATGTCTTTTTCTTGAATTCACATCTCGGTTTTCTTTGTCGCACCAATTTAAGGTACTGCAGGAGCAAAAAGAGTGAGATTAGAAACACGATTTGCCTGTAGATGAAGTACTTGGTGTAAATTCCTCCTAGAGATAAACTACCATCCTTTTGATACTCTCCCTTCATATATTTATACACATTGATCAGATCCCCCCTGAGCCTTCTCTAGGCTGAGCTGGCCCTGATTCCTCAGTTTCCTCATATAAGAGATGCTCCAGACCCTTAATCATTCTCATAGTCCTTCACTGGACTTACTGCAGGAGCTCCACGTGTCTCTTGTACTGGGGAGCCCAGAACTGACACAGTACTCTGGATGAGGCCCCACCAGGGCTGAGTAGAGAGGAAGGATCACCTTCCATGACCTGCTGGCAATGCTCTTCCTAATGCCCCCCAGGATAGCATTGGCCTTCTTCATCACAAAGGCACATTGCTGCTTGCTCATGGACATCTTGTTCATCAGGACCCCCAGGTCACTCTTTGCAGATCTGCTTTCCATCAGTCCAAACCTCAGCCTGTACTAGCATATGGTGTTATTCCTCTCAAGATGCAGGACCCTGCACGTGACTCCGTTGGATTTCAAAAGGTCCCTCTCTGCCCAACTCTCCTCCTTTTCACATAACAAAAATATAAGCCTGCTGCTCATATTCTCTCTAGCCAGTGTGTGATAGCTGTGAATGTGTGGATACACCCTTTACATCACTGCAGTTGATCCAGAGCACAGAATTTCTAAAAATCAGACACTCAAGCCCTATATCCTGTATCTGTTCAAATCAGTAGACTCATGGATTTCAGAAGTTAGAAAGTACTTTCTCAAGATACTGGCTGAAAGCAACAGATCTGTGTTGTGCTTAAGACAAAAAAAAAATCTGGACTCTTGCGCCCTTTCCTCTTAGGTAACTGTTTAGACCTCATCAAGTATAAAGTACCTGAACTGACAGCATTCTACCAACTTATTTAAGGAAAAATAATAAATAAAAGATGGAACTTCTTTGTCAAAGGAGTAAAAGGAAAGAATTGAGATGGGGATAAATCAAGGGGCTGCCTTCTAATCTTATTTATGTTGGTATATACCATGAGCAACTTTGCTGAAGCCAGACAGACAAGGTGGTAATAACAAAGAGTGAAAGAGGATCACAGACCAGACTATCTAGCTAGTTGGGAATCTTATGCACCCTCAGTTTCATGGTATACTTCTGTATGAAATTAGCCTGTGACTTATATGCTTTCAAATGGTTTCACTGCCAGGTCGTGTCAGAGGCAATGCCACCATAATCACCGATCTTATGAAAACAAGATAGATCTGAAGATTATGCCAGCTTTATACATCTGCAACTGACTTCCATGAAAGGTAAGCCAGACCCTATGGACAGACATAAATCACTAGCCTACTGCCATTGCTAACTTAACAACTGTTTCTGTTACAGAAGTCTAATAAGCATATACAGGCTTCCAAAAAAAAATCATATTTACTGAGCAGCAAATATAAGTTGCTCGAAAATGCTGATCATAAAGCTGAGCAGAAAGCTAAGTTATTTCTTGTTTCGTTATGATCAGGGGACTTTTTTACTTCTGCAGCTTCCTCTCAAGGGAGTAAAATTCCAGTGTGGCCTTTGCTCCTTTTCAGAAAAGGTTAACAGGGTCCATACTAAGGGGAAAACATTTCACATTCTTCCTGGAAGAAGCCTGGGAGAAGTGCTTGACCCAGGGTGGACTTAACCCATTTATCTTTAGCAATGGCCTGGGTGAATTCGTTCTGTTACATGTTAGGGAGTTTGCTGTATTTTAATTCCTTTTGTACTGTTTCCATGAGCAGCTAGCATACTGGAGAAAATGAACTGTATTCTGGGGTTCAGTGATTTGGATGGCACCATCATGTTGTCTGTAGATGTGTGCTGATATGTTTTATATTTTTGGTTCAGACACCATTTCTTGTTCCTTTTTCAGTGTAATGGACTACAGCAAGCAAGCTCCTCATTTTGAGTTAGGTAAGGTGGGAGAAGGGCAAGCAGCTAGAAAAATAGGAGAGGAGGCAATTTCACTATCAGATCTTCTTGAATTCATTTAATCATTTAAATTGTATGGGTGTCAGACAAGGTGTTACTGAGTGTCTAGTCAAGGGGAGCTTTCCCTGTGCATTGAAGTTCTTGCAGAATACTCAGAGGTTTCTTTCAGAAGCTGTGATTGAACAGTTTTCTGAGAAAGTACGTTAAATGTACTGCTCCTCCCTTCCTCTACACTTAGAGACAGGGAGCTAGTTAAAAGCCTCCTGCAAGAAGACAGAATAAATCCTTATAAAAGTACCTGAAAACATTAGGAAGATATAGACGCATATATACATAAAATCCAGAGGAAATTACTATCTTAAATAAATATTTCTTACAGTATTTGCAATTCAAATGTTATATTGATGTGCAAGTGTTAGAGAGAGACCTAAAACGAAAATGACTGAAAGTAACTATTTTTATTGCAAACAGAAAGAAACGTACATAGTAATCAAACTGCATACACAATGAAAAGCAAATTAGATTTCTGAAACTCTTCTTTATTTTAGTGACTCCCATGTGGCATTTGCAACACAAGCAAGCAAGTTTGTTTATTTTATAAGTAACAGGCCAAATTCTTACATCTTTTCCATCCCCCTCTTGCCACTCTAACACCATAGGTGATGATAAGTTGATTTAACAGCTGCTTTCTCAGCCAGCCTGCAAAAGGATGTCATCTTTCTTCACCCACATCCAGCATAGAAGGTGAGCTAGAGAAAGGAGGAGGATTGGTCACAGACAGAATATAATTTGGTGGTTTGAGATGGGCAAGGAGCAAAATCAGGTACAGTCAACTGCATGTGAAAAAGCATCATCTCTGGGCTGCTTTGAAGTGCCTAGAAAAAGCCAAAACATGTAGTTGAAGTGAACAGAGATCGAGCCCAACTGGCGTGTTAAGACGTAATTTTTTCCTTTACAAAATACAAGATACTCTCACATTTTAATCATAACACCCAATTACATGTGAGATAGGCTAGAAATATTGCCAGAAAGCAGGACATTGTACCTCAGGAATGATATATATACAAGTTGATCACCCTAGACAGATTGCCTGGGAACCACTTCAACTAACGGCTAGCATTTCTCACTATTCTTCAGCATTCCTGTTTTCTAACTATTTTTGACTTTCTGTCATCAAGGAACTTGGCAGTGATTCATCTCATCTGAGTTCTACCCCTGCCTCCCCCATCATTTCCCTAAGTGATCCTGAAGTTACTTCATTAATTTTAATTGGATGCTGTCATGAGAAAAAGCTTGTAGGTCTGGGCTACCAGTCTGCAATCATTCAGCCCTTGTTCAGGCAAATTCCTATTAAGTCTAGCGGGAATTTTCTCTGTGACGAAATTGCAAGATTTGCCACAACTCCATGTGCTTAAAAGGCTGCAACAGTTGGATATAGTTTCTGGTCATGTGAAGGTTTATCAGTATCTGGTTTATTATTATCTGCTATTAATACTTACCATCTTGTTTGTCACTTCAACAAGTTCAAAAAGCCCTTCCTTAGTCGTTACTGATTCCAGTCACAACAGGCACTGTGAAGTGAGTCTGTACTTCTGTTAGCAGCTCTGCTTAGTCCATTCAAACTTTGGGCAAGTCTCGGCCATGAAGGAAAAAGCACAAAATAATGTAGAATTTTCTTCTGCCTACCATTGTGCAGGAAAAATGAGCAGGTAATTAAGTTTCCCAGAAAATCTTATATTCTTGTTCCCATCTCTAACTGGGTTGTGAACAGCCCCAGAGAAGGCAGGCAGGCTGGCTCCAGTTGCAGAAGAAATCCAGCCAAATTAAATATCCTTCAGCAGAGGAGACCAAAGACAGTTTAAGTAATTCTTAAAAGATGCTTAGGAATATTGCAATAAATGGAATGCGGAAATACTTGATCAGAATGTGAGTGTGCCTGATTTACATAGTTTTGTAGAGTGAATATTGCTATTATAATTAAAGCAGTGACAGCTACTGATTAAACAATATCCTTTTAAATGCAGGAATGCTATAAAAATGCAAGAAAAGTTGGAAAAAATATTGAAACTGTGTAAAATAAAGACAAAAAATGAAACCTGGATTCTCTGCAATTCCTTACACATTCATTTCTGGTCCCCAGGAGGCTGGACAAGCTCTTGACATGTGGGAGGGGTGAGGAGGGTCTAGTTGTGAATGTGACCTTCAAAGTCGAGAAACAATTCTGAAAATATTTGTGACTTCTTTTTATTTACTCCTTTGTACATTTTTCTTTGCAAGTGTTTTTGCCCCTAAAGAGTGTCCAGAATTCCAATGGGCATGATAGTCATGTTGGTAGCATTTTCTGGGTGCCTTGAAAGGACTTTAGTATGAGAGTCAACACAACAGGATTCATAAACCCTGATGTGAAAATGCCACCGCGCATTTGGCTGAGAAGCAACCACAGTCACTGTCACCGTATTGGCATTAAAGACCTCTAGCCCTCTAATTCTTCGCATACTTTATACAGGGGCCCTAAGATCCTTACAGTGAACTGGATTCTGTTTCATCCCTTACAGTTTCCTCTGTGTTCCTTGATAAGCTGCTTTTCTTCCCCCTTCATTGATTCTCCCTGCACTTTATTTTTCCAACTTCTGTTCTCCACTAATCCCAAAACCTGATATTTCTCTCTTTCCTTGATCTTCTCTCCTGCCACATACTGCCCTAAAGTCCAGATTGCTCTCCCTGGTTATGCATAGTGAGCAATTCAGCACAATGGAGCTGCTTGGCAAGTTAGGCAACCTGAATATGACTCAATACTGACTGATATGCTTTCTGGCAAAATATAGTTTATGCAGTGAAAAGGAAAAAGGAATACTTCAGCCAAGATAAATCCAAATCTCCCACAAAAGCAGCTGCAAAAATCTTATGCTTTTATGAAAATTATAGAAACACAAGTTTAATATTATGACATCAAATGCTTCGTAATTACTGATTACAGACAGTGATACTGTTTAATGCATTTAATCCTGGACAAAAAAAAATCACCAGTCATTGATTATAGAACACTGAAGATATGCAGCCATCATTTAGCAAAGGACAGCAAAACTGCAGCGTCTTATTAAGGTTTGTGTTAAACAGAAAAGGACCTTTATTTTAGGAGCCTCGCTTATAATTCCTTCCTCTAGGAAGACACACAGAGCAGCATTTATCTAGCTCGGAAGGAACTGGATAAGTTTCAACCTATGCTTCCAGAAAGAGCAGGAATTTCTAGCATACTCAGGTTACCTCTACTTGCTTTCTCCCTGAGTCTGGTGTCCTGGGTTCAGCAGTAGCAGTCATTTTTCTCCTTCTTAGTAGCTGGTGCAGTGCTGTGGTTTTGATTTTCAG
>WYDI02141201.1:0-12460 GCA_009867235.2 Psittacus erithacus | reverse complement strand
CCTCCATTTGGGCTATGGCATCTTGGGCGGCTTTTAATGCGTGAGCAGTTGCTTGTGACTCGCGTTTAAGCGAATCTAGCTCTGTGTGCAGGCGTTTATTCTGCTCTTTTACGATAGGCAAAACTTCTTCGCCCCGTTTAATGTAAATGTCAGCGTCGACGAAGCGGCTCGGGTCTCCCTTGAAACGAGTCGGGGGAATCCAGCCCATCTTTTCAGCTTCGCGCTGGACTTCGATTGGTTGTTGGCTTTCGACCACGGGGGCTTCGACGTCAGACATTGACAGCCTCCTCGTGAGTGATGGCGCAGAAGATATCGCGGTCATTGACCAAGCGGTACGTCTGTCCATCCGCGGGACCCTTGACCATAGCGCCCGCGAACTGGGTCACCATGACGCGATCACCTACGATTGCGCGGGGGGTCGGTTCGTCGTGCCAGGCGTTTGGGCCAACGGCAATAACGGTGGCTCTCATATCGACCATGCTCAGCCGCCCTTGTACCGAGTCCGGCAGGACCAGCAGGGATTGCTTGCGTTCCGGTTCGTACTGTTTAATCAGCACGGCAACGCCTCGAGGATCTAACCCCGATGTGTTCAAGTCATTCATCTTTCAACTCTCCTAGGTACGCTTCGTAATCAAGTTCCTGGACGTATGCGTAACCCTTACACGTTCCAAGATTACCGACATTCGTCAGGGCCATTGCCCCGGCATCGTAGTCGGTAAAGCTACCTCCTTCCCATGCGCGGCGCAAGGCCTCTCGCCGGGATTCGAGGATTTCCATCACAGCCCTGGTCACAGGGTGCGACTTCCATTCGAGAAATTCCTGCTCTGAAACTACATTACTCATTTTTTACTCTCAGTCGGCTTATCCGCCGCCTTCATCCCAAGCTCATAGTCCGAGTCGATCTTGGCTGCTGCCAGCATCTGCTCAATCCGCTTGTTGATGTGTTCATTCTGCCGCTTCATGTCCGCGATCTGCGCATTCACCAGAGCCACTTGGGCGTAGACCACCTCAGTTTGAGCATTTGCAGCTTCATTCTGCGCCTTGGCTTGGAGTTCCACGATTTTTGCGTTATTAACTCGCTGTTCTTCTTGGAGACTGACCACAAACTGTTGCATCTGGGCTTGAAGAGCTTTGTCCTGCTCAGCGAGACGACCCTGGATCTTAGCCTCTTCAATGACCAGCTTGGGATCTTTGGCGGGAGGTTCACCCTGCGTGCCCGGGAAAACCTCAGGGATGTTCTCGATCCGAAGGGCCTTGAGGTAGCGAGTTTCGACTGCATCTTTGTTGTACCCCGGGATCGTAGCGGCGGCTTGCTTGAGGCCAACTGCTTGCTGAAGACGCATGGTTTCACTAGTTACATTCGGGTCGGCGACCGGAGAGATCGTGCTGGCATCGCCCTTGTAGTCGGCGCGGGTAGCTCCGTAGGCCTGTGGGACGTCCGGCGGCAAGAACGTCGCGTTGAGTTTGTACAACTTAGCGAACTCTTCCTTGCTCGAGCGCCAGATCCGCTTGAAGATAGCTGTGTAGATCTTCTGGCCCATTTCCACCATAGTCTGCATGGAGCTAGCTGGAGTGTTCTGGCCGGGATTCTCTCCGACTGTGATGTCAGTGGTCCCACTCACGCGACTGGTGTAATTAATCAACAAGCTCAGCAGTTGAAACAGTACGTCTGACGGCGCATTGACAGGTAAGGGATAGATCGACTTACGCAAATCGTCACCAGTCGAATCAACCCTCTTCCACTCAAACGGTGCAAGAGTATATACTCCGCCTCTAATCTTTGCTCCACGGCCGAGAAAGCCCCCAGCCGTTGTCTGCATCGTGCCGCTGTCAAGAAGCATATTGACCAGCGAATTAACCGCCTCGTTGAGGGGTCCAAGGAATACCCCAAAGCCAATACCATAGATGCCTCCGTCGGGGGAAGGGATGAATGTGCGCTCGGTGAAGTACTCCATGGCCGTGATCTTGATGATCTTGCCCTTGTTGGCTCCGAGGGCAACCCGTTCAATGTCCGCTTCGGAGTTGAAGCGGGTGACAATCCTGAGCACCTTTCTCGACCCGTGCTCCAGCGTCACAATATAAGGCTCAGCATAACCGTCTCCATCCAGGTCGAGTGTGCAGTGTTGCTCAAGCATGAGCAGGGATGTAGTGTCATCCGGTGGAGGTGGGGTTATGCCTTGCCGATTGTCTTGTTGGATTTGCTGTTCGCTGCGACGAGGGGCCGGAGGGGCCAGGTACCAGGGCTCGTCGAGACAATCCACATAGATTCCCCGCATGACCTTCTCATAGATCTCGTTGCGGAACATGGGGATCTTGTGGGTTTTCCGGGGGCAGTCTTCGACGGACTTGGCCCAGTAATCAAGCACCAGGTCCTTGGCCAGAACCAACTCACTCACATTGTGGCGGAAGGAGGAGGAGTAGTAAGACTTCTTGAAATTCGTGCCGACGATGCTCAGGTTCAAGATCGCCTTATCCTCCTGCGCTTCCCAGGGCTTGTCCTGATACAGCAACTGCCAAGACATATGCTGGCTGATACGGTCTGAGCGATCCAGTGCCGCCGGATCGTTGCCGAAGGTAGCGCACTTGACGATCTCACTTCCGTTGACAATGGCAGGATACGCTCTCGCATGGAACTGCATGGCCGCGATGGTCACTAGAGGAAAGTTGACATTCGCGCAACCCGGCCAAGGGAAGCTTTTATCCTTAGCAATCTGCAAAGCCAGGTCCATCCCGGCTTCATTCCGCTTGAGCCACGCGGCCCGAGACTGTTCGTCGGCCAGGTAGCCCTGATAGCACTCCGTCCCGATGCGCTCGAGGTCGGCGGCTTCGAACATATCGCACAAGTTTGGCGAGTTGATCGCCTTGGGCGTTAGCGTGATTGGGGAATCGAGTGTAAGCATTAGTAACCTGTCACCAGTGAGCGTCCATCGACGCCGGCCTTAGGCCTGTTCCAAAATCCCCGCTCCATCTCCCACTCATCCTCGGTGAAGAAGTCTTCTGGCTCCGCCTGGGCGAAGTCATCGAAGCCACGGCTGAGCAGCGCCGCCGCATCGAACTGGTCGTCGAGGGTCGCCTGGGCCGCGCCGGAGAAGCGGAGATTCTCTTGTTCGAAGTCCGCGTACCATTCGGCGTTCTTGTCGAAGCGGCACTGGCCAGAGCGCATCCGGCGCTGGTACGGGCGGCCCCTCGTGCCCTTGTCCTTGACGGGCAGAATCGCCTCGAAGTTGATGCGGATGTCCCGGACCTGCATCTCCCGGTAGATCATTGCCCGGACCGACTTCCATATCACTCCATCTTCCACCCAGAAGACTTGGGGGTCCCACTGTTGCTGGATCTCGAACATTTCGTCGATCCACTCAGTAGGGTCCCAACGTCCTTTTCTGACATCCAGATGGTGGAGTATATTGTCAACGTCCTTGCCGCCGACCACAAAGGCAGTCCGGTTGGCCTTGTCGGCGCGGGAAACTGCGAAATCCGCAGCAGCGCATATGATTTTGTCGCTTTCATAGTCCGCTTCCTTCATGGGGTGGAAGTCGGCTTGCTTCAAAAAAGCGTCCGAGTGGTCCAGGGGGTCGTTTAGGAACTCCTGCGAGTAACCGGCGGCGTCACCATCTTCAATGAATTCCTGGCGGCGAGCGCGCAACTGCGCCTCGGTCCAGCGTTCTGCCCACAAGATATTAGAAAAGTCATCGAAGCTCTGGTGTGCCGCGTAGAACAAGTGCTTCCAAGTACGATTTTTCCGCAACCTATTCAGCAGCGAATCATCATGCAGCACCGTTCCGTGGACCCGGATCTTTCCTGACTTGCTTAATGCTTGCTTCGCAGCGCGGAAAAACCACACCCGGAATTTACGCCTACGGTCTGCGTTAAGCACCTGTTCGTCGTCCTCTGCATCGTCGCAGACTAGTAGATTAGGCCGCTTGCCTTTCCATAGCCGCCCCCGAATCCGCTGCTCAGCTCCGCGCGCCAGGATGCGGAAACGATAGCCATCCGCCATTTCACAAATTACATCAGTAGTGGCGGTGCGAAGGAACTTCTTAACTCCAAATTCCCGAATGAGATCTTCGTTTTCAAGAAGCTCTTCGGTAATGTTGCCAAGTTGCTCCGCCGCACCGTCTTCTGTTGAGCCGACGAGGATTACGTAGTCTGAAACGCGGAACAGGACCGAGGCCAGGATAAAAATCATACTCAGGGCAGTGCTCTTAGCGTGATCTCGCGGGGCAATAACCATCGCGGCTTGCACATCCGACGCATAAAGCGCCCAGGCTTCGCGGTGAAACTTGGGTGTAGGGCACTGCTGATCGTACTTGGGACTGATAAAGGTCCCTGCGAACGACTCGATCAGATCAGCGGTTAGCGTTACTGCCATGTGCGCCCCGCTAGGATGTGGTAGATGGCCCCACGAGAGACGCCGTAGCGAGTAGCCAGGATTCCTTGCGTAACGCCCTTAGCGCTTTCTTCACGGATCTCTTGCGCCTTAGCATAGTTCAGCAAGGCGGTCGGATTAAGCGTACCGGCGGGCTTATACGCACGATGCTTGTCGGCCATATCTGCCATATTCTGAGCGTGAGTACCGACAAACAAGTGATCTGGATTCACGCAGCGCGGATTGTCACAGTGGTGTAATACGTGCTGAGACTCGCGGAGAGGAGCTTTATTATGCAACTTCCACACAGCGCGGGTTACGCGAACGGTCTTACCCTGTAAACGAAACAATCCATAGCCGTTCTTATCCGTCCCGCCGAGCCAAATCCAGCAAGCACCAGACTTATCTACGCGAGAGTAGATTTTTTCGAGGTCAGTTTGATGGATGCTCATACACCGGGCGGGACTATGATTAAAAAACCTTCAAGGCTGCGGACCTTGCCGGAGGAACTGGTTGTGGTACAGGTGAGGAGGTACGCTACCCCTTCCGTCCCTGCGGTTACTTTTTGAGTAAACTTGGTACCGGACGCGACGCCGACCCCGGATAAGACGCTCGAGGGCGCGGCATCGACGCCAGAATAGACAACCGCTGTAACGGACCCGGAGCTGACCGTTTCCCCGGCGACGTACTGGTTGGCGAAGTCGAAGACCGCGTCTTCTGTGGCGCTGGCTGTCTTGGCATTGATGACACTCCGGTAGTTCATTTGCACTTACGCTTCGCTGGGGTGGATGTGGGAGCGCGCTTGAGGATTGAGCGGGGGGTGCCAGAGAAGGGAGCTTGTCTACCCGGCTTAGCCGGCGACGGAGCACGCTTCCTGGGCAGGGCCATCTTAGCACCCGCCTGCCATCTTGTTGTGCATACGCACGGGTTCAGCGGGGGTAGGAGCGAACTGGTTCTGGGCCGCCACGCCCTTCACCGGCATGAGGTTGCGAGAGACGAGCTTCGTCGGAACGCCTCGCTTATATCCACCTTCGCTGCCGCCTGCATTAGTCTTGATCTGCTTAGACATTTATCACCTCAGGAGAGTTAGCGAGACGGACTCGCGATTGGAGATCGATCAGGCGATTGGCCAGCTGGGCCAGGTGGTCGCCCTGGGGGATCGCGGGAGCTGCGTTGCCGCCGACGGCCAGGGCCTTGGCTCCCAGCTCCACCGCCCGTAGCACTACGTTGTCGGAGACCTGGGGAGCTTCCAGCTTCTGTTTCAACCGCTCGAGGGACAGGAGCGTGATGCCCTTGAACCGCTCCTCCACCGTGGCCACCAGGACCGGGTCACAGATCTCGGAGCGTCTCGCCGCCATGGCTGATTGCCAAGCATCACTCGCCATTACGTTGGAGACCCAACCTACCGAGTACCCGTACCTGGCCGCGATGTCGTTCTGCGTGATGCCGGGGTTGGCAATAATGAAATCTATCATGTCCGTGTGAGAGTAGCGGATCTTCGCCACTGTCCCCATCGTGGGGGCGCGGGAACCGAAGACTTGGCGCGCTTCAATCAAATCAGCGAACTCGGGCGGCGGGCCGGAATCTATGCTATCGTCCATGAACCTTACTCCTGTTGGGCGGCGGGCGGCTGGTCAGTGCCCGTCTAACGCTTAATTAGACCCGAAATTCCCCGCCGAGTTCCCGGCTTGCGCACAGTCCGCCCCTGGCCGCGTCAATGTCCCCTCGGGTTATGCTACCATACTTCGCGCGATCTCTGTACAGCGCTAAACTATATCAGATGGCATTAACCCATTTTTAGCACTTGCGTACGTTTGCCCCCCCGGCCTGAAATTCACGGGTGTTGCTTTTTCGACACAGGGGGCGGGTTGTTGCTGGCGCACGACAGTGGCATGGATGCGACAGTGGTGGGGATGCAACATGACTGCAGTGGTATAAATACAACAGATATAATTTGCGTTTGTTACAATTTCGCGGGAACTAATCGGGATGCCATGCGTCATATACCTGTGACGTAATAACGCGACACACAATCAACGAGGCACACAATGAACAATGCACAAAGATATCCGCACACATACGGTTTTTTAATTGGCTGGTTTCGGAACCATGCCGAGCTGGAATGGGTGCGGGGGAACGAGCAAGCTTGTTATTACGCGTTATTTCAAGCGATGGCGCTGGAGCTGCAGTCTGATGTAAAAGATCATTGATTGTTACAATTTACCGGGAACTTTCAGGACAATCAACCGTCTAACCAGTATCAACACATCGAATGATGGGCAGTGACAGTGCCCATTGTCCGGCGACTTGACCGGGTTTTTTAAAGAGGCTCAATCATGAAGAAGACAATCAACACAGCTGCTCGCTCGATCACGTTCACGTTCGACGGGCTGGACAGCATCACCTTCAACGCGGAAAAGATGTCGGCAGCTAACTACGAGTATGCCTGCCTGCATGGGATGTCGGCACGTATCGGGGATGCGGCAGCACTGACCAAAGCAGCTGAAAACAATTTCACCATCACGGAAGCCATGCGCAGGGCAGAAGTGGAAGCGATGGTGGGATTTTACGAGAACGCGGAAAACCTCGAATGGAATATGAAGGTGGCGACACCGAAGGCAGCACCGATCAATCCAGCGATACAGGCAATCGCAACCAAGCTTGGCAAGACGTACGCGGAAGCGATGGCTTGGTATAACGAGAAGCTCATGGCCGAATTGGAAGCCATGTAACAGGCTAGGTCAAGGGGTTTATGAGACCCCTTCGCCGAGCGATGTTGCTCGATTTTGATGGAGAGGCTCATGTATACAATCTGGTTTAGACTGGAAGGCGACAATCCCGCCGATATGTTGCGAGTAGATGTTGACCAAGGGCTGACGGCAGCTAGGATGATCTGGCAGCGCTTGTCAGTGTGTTTCACTATGATCAGCGCGAGGCCGTGATGAAAAAGGATTCAACAGCATACGCAGCGCCGAGGCCTTTTGAGGATAAAGCGGACTGCTCGATTCGCGCGCTAGCGTGCGCGGCAGGGACTAGCTACGAAATTGCGTCGATGACCTTTTCAGCCCAAGGTAGGCGCATGAAAAAAGGAACTGACGTAGACGTGTCGATTCGCGTACATGAGGAAGTGCTGGGAATGAAGCGGATTACGATGGCTGAAGGGATTAGGCTTGAAGCGTTCTTGGAAGTGGCGAAGGAGGGACGTTACGTGGTGCATAAAAAGGGTCACGCTTTCGCGATTGTGAACGGAATTGTTCACGACTGGGATAATACCTCTCGAGGAGCTACCACGCTGATTCGCGTTTGGAAAGTGACGGAAACAACGATTGTTAAACTAGCGCGAGTAGCGCAAATTCTGAAGGAGCTGACATGAATGAGCTGATTGATGGCTGGCTGGAACATAAGGCTAGGTGCCGAGTTGTGAAAGCAAGGCCGCTGACATTCAACCAGTTCTTGATCTACGTCAAGTGGGCGAAAGGGGCGCGGTTATGAAAGTAGGCTCGAAAGATTGGTGTAACTACTGGGCGAGCTGGTGGACTTCTCGAGCTTCGCGAGCAAGGACAGAAGTGGACTTTATGTATTATCTGCTTGAGGCGGAATTCTGGAAAAGTCAACAGCCGTGGACAGATGTAAGTAAACGCGGCTGGTGAAAAACTCCGGGCAATAAAAGGGTCGAAAGGCCCTTTTTGTGCTTTCAAAACCCTTTGAAATAATGGGGAACTTTTAGACCAGTTACGCGTCTAACAAACAACAACACCGCACACCCTCATAGCTCAACGTACCGAGGTTTTAATCGCGCGGAAAAAGGGACTTCTAAGGTCTTTTATAATTTTTTTTTCATTTAAACTCCTAAAACCGAGGGAGGCCTTTTAGGAATCGGGAAGGTTGAGCTGTGGCTATGTGCGGTGTTGTTGACGAGGATTTAATCTAACCAAGGAGTGTGTGATGGCGAAGGAACAGGAACTCGTGCCATTCGGCTGGCCGACTAATTTGACTAACTGGGAGAATAATAACTATGTGATTTATTCGCTTAATACGCAGGAGTGGAGGAAACTCTATGAGCGGCAAGAAGGGAAGTGTGCTGGGTGTAGGGAAGTGCTGGCGAATCCACTGGAGAGAACAGGACAGGTAGGGCTGAAACCTCAGGTGGACCATCGGCATAAGGCTAATGAGCCAAAGGTGGGAAGGAAGTGCGAGCGGGAGGCCGTGAGAGGACTGTTATGCGGGAACTGTAATAGGTTTCTGGGCATGATACAGGATAACAAGAGCTTGCTGCAGAATCTGGTTAACTACTTGAAACAACACGGAGATTATTGATATGGATGCTGATACACCAAGCTTGGGCAATGGGCCTTTTCAGAAGAATAACTTGAGACGAGCTGTGCTGACGATGACGAAGGTACAGGAGATTCGAGCATTTTACGCAAGGGGCCATGTGACGCAGGGGCAACTGGCGAGGGACTATGGAGTCTCGGTGGTGCAGATCGGGCGGATTGTCAGAGGGGAAGTGTGGCAGGGAGTACGGCCAGCACCTTCGTCGCAGAAGGAAGCGGAGGAGACGGCGGAACGCTTGCTGGCCCTGCAACAAGACGTAGTAGCCGGGCTGGTAGAGGAGGAAGAGCTCGATTCGCCGCCGAGTGGGCTGTCCCGGCTAGCTCAGGAAGCGAAGACGCTCGGAGTGGGGCAGGCGGTAATGGATAAGGCAAAAGCTTACGGGGCACGGTGATGAAACTGGGGAACTTTATGGTCAAGCGAGCGTCTAATGTGTGCGTGGATTATGTCGGCATAACGTACGCGAATCAATCAACCAACTGAGGCTCTTATGAAACAAGATCAAGCAAATCCGACTAAGGACGGTCAAACAAACTGGGACAAGCGGGAGAGGGCGCCGTGGTCGGTTCCGCCGCCAGCAGCTCCAGCTCCTAAGCCAATGCAAGGTCCAAGTGGGCTGCGGCAGCATCAACTCGGAGGTTCGTATGTATAAGTGGACGAATGAAATGTCAGAGCGGGCAGGGGCGGTGATAGCCGCCTTGATCTTCACCCTGGCCCTGGGCTTCGGAGCAGGGCAGGCTTGGGTAAAGTACCAAGCGGCTAACTGCATGACGGATGAGGAGTGTGAAGCGGGGTTTGGAGCGCTTGATGAGTGATCGAGGGACTCAGCCACCGGCGGTCTCCTGGACTCCGGCGAAGCTGGAGCAGTTCATCATTGACTGCGAACACGCGAAGGAAGCAGGGCGGGAGATCGTCCTGTTCGAAGGCCACCCGATTAACCTCGGGTATGCGAAGTATTTGATTATTTACCTTGAAGGAGTGATGCAATGAATTGGATTAAGAAATTGTTCGCTCAGGCAACTCCGCTGGAGCTGGCAGTGGCGGAGTTGGTGGATGCGCAGCGGGAGAAGTTGCAAGCGGAGTCCGGCGCGGAGTATGCGGAGGCGCTGGTCATCTACAATCAATCGAGGATCGAGCGGCTGACGGCGTACATTGCCCAGGCAACAAAGGAGCAAGCTCATGAGTAAGGAAACCTGGCTGGCGGAGCATTACGCCATCCCTGCGAAGGGGGTGCTTGCGAAAGACGCCCTCGCACACTCGATCAAAAAGTGGGAAGGACTCACCCAACGCGAGCTGGCGCATCATGGGCTTGAACAGCCGCCGATCGCAGTGGACGGGAGTACCTGTGCGCTATGCCACCACTTCTACGAAACCAGGGCAGACGAGGATTGCGATGACTGCCCGATTGTGGAGTACCAGGGATTCCCCTGCACCATGTCGAGCAAGACCAGCGGGGGCCAGTCGCCGTACTGGAAGTGGAAGTGCGGCCGCGGCCCTGTCCCGATGATCTCCCTGCTCTGGCGCACAGCGGAGGCGACGGGGGCTGATCTAACTTCCCTCGGAGACGCAAATCCTCACGACGAGGATGAAAAGTCTGGGGAACTTCCCCGTCAAGAACCCGTCTAACAATTTCATCAATAAATCAATTGGAGAGAGAAAATGCTTGTAGCAACGAAGAAAGAACTGGCACGGCAAGTCGCCGAGCTGGAAGTTATCAAGACCAAGCTCGAAGGTCTTCAGGAAACGGAGTCGGCTCGACTTGAAGGAATGAATGAGGAGTCGGAGAAGTACGAAGAGCTGACCAGCGAAATCGAGCTTCTCGACACGGCTATCGAAGCCGCCGAGGACCTGTGCATGGAGATCCAAGCCATCATCGACGGGGAAGAGTGAACCTACACCCGAGGGAGGCGTGCCTCCTTCCGCTGTAGGCTCGACCTGCTAAAGGGAATCCCAGCACCGCCCTTGTAAAGGGTGCTGACAAACGGAGTAATGAAGATGAACGACGAAGTTAAAGTCCCCAAGAAAACCACTGAATACCTGGAAGTCGCGATGACTGATGGGCGTAAGGTGAGTTTCGCCGGGAAGAGGAAAGTGGTCAAGGAAACCGTCCTTGATGAGTCGAAGATCGTGGTGGAAGGCGATGTGATGCAGGTGCAGGCAGGTGCGATCAGCATCCGCATGGACTTCCGGAACGGGGAAACGCGTCTGATGCCGCTGCCATTGTCCCTCCTGGCCCGCTTCGCAGGGCATGGGGCGGAGCAGAAGTTTGGTGATGAATTAGCCATCACAGCTGATAAACCGCTCACTGAGGAGGATATGGTCCTCGCCATTGACGACCTGAATTCTCAGATCCAGTCCGGCAAGTGGGGTGCTGGACGGGCGGCAGGTCAGGGCGGAAGCGTCTCCGGTGCCTCGATTGTTGTCCAGGCCATCTGCCAGGCTACCGGCAAAGATCTCGCAACTGTCAAAGCTTACCTCCAAAAGAAATTGGACGCAGACGAAGGCCTCACTCGCCGTGCTCTGTACGACAGCTTCCGTGTCGCAGGTACCAAAACGGGTATCATCATCAAAGCGCTGGAAGAGGCTAAATTGGCGAAAACTGCCAAGGTTGATGCCGATGAAGCACTAGGCGAGATCTAACCACCCTCTCTCGAAGGGGCTAGGCGTGACGGCTTAGCCCCTTGTGGAGAGGGAGCAGTCTCCCTTTACCTCGGGTTTGATTGAGCCTCGGCCTGGGGGGTATGAGCCGGGAAGGTGTAGCGATTTGCAGTTGCCAGCACCTTCCCCGCGTACTTCTACAGCGCTCGTATAAGGGCCAACTTATGCACACTTTAAAAATAAATTCAAAAGCTCGGGAACTAATTGAGGCAGTACACGTCTAATATTGGTGCGGATTATAATGGCATAATCTGCCCGAACAATCAATTAACCTGAGGCTCACTCATGAATCAAGACCTTTCCTCGCTTTCCCTGGATGAATTGTTCAAGGAAGCTCGCACCGCCATGCGCCTGCAAAAAGCAGCCGACGCTGCCAAGCCTAAGACGGTCAAGTCCACAGAACCTACGCTTGAGATTAACCTCCACAGCAACTGGGTGGCTCAGCGGTCGCTTGCGCTAGTCCATCAAGAAACCTCCACGCTCCTCGGCACCTTCACGGAATACACCAACAAGTACTTCCCCGGCGCTCGGCGGCTGGTGAGGGAGTTCTCAGAGCTTCCCGTCCTGTCCAGTGAGTATGTGACGGGAGTCTGGGGAGGGCCAGTCGCACCGGAGGTTCAAGCGCCGAAGCGTCCGTGGAATACCACTCGGACACTCACCGTCGACCTCGTGCTCCGCGACCTCCACGTATCTGCCGCCAAGGTCCTAGTCACCGCCTACTACGGCGAAGGGACTCTCGACGCGGTGGAGCTGGCTGAAGCGACAACCTTCGCTTCCCCTCCGGGAGCCATTCCGTTTAGTCTTTTCAATCTCCCAGCGCAAACCAACGTGCTGGCGGAGTTATCCATCCATTCCATCAATTCCATTAAGGATCTCGCATGACAATTAAACTTCATATCCGCCCGAAGCTTCCCTTCGGAATGCCGCTGGAGGAATGGACGGAAGTCACCTTCGAGGGAGACTCCGAAGCCGCCTTGGCCAACATCTTCCACGCCCAGCTCCGCGAGGCCGTCTGGACCGCCGTGGAAGCTCCGGTGCTTGAGTGGGAGGATGATGATGAAGAGGCCTAACCTGATCCCTTCCCAACCGTTGAATGTCGCGCTC
>WYDI02141200.1:0-12519 GCA_009867235.2 Psittacus erithacus | reverse complement strand
GTGTTGAACAAATCTGAGGGATAGTCGTGTTTCTTTTTGCCATTAAGATCTTTTATTTAGCAAAGCTTAAGAGGATTGAATCCTCCTGAAGTTACAGTAGGAACCAGACTCATGGATATAGTCCACCTTCATAAAGTCTTACAAATCCCAGTTATCAGACTTCAATCTTTAATTTTGGGGAAGTTCAAGATGCCCAGGTACAGCCTTTTTAACTTTTCTATAGCAATAAATTTGTAGTAATATAGCAGAATGCACAGCAATAAAACCTAAGGAGAAAGAGTATATAAATAGCCAGTTGTGTCTGTGATAGATGGAACAACTAGCAAAGTGCAGGTTGGGGAGCTGGCAGGCTGCATGGCAGACTCACCTGTCTGAGGTCAAAAACAGTTAAGCCAATGGAAATGATAGTCAGAATTATGATGGCCACTGAATATTCAATGTAACCTTGGCTCAGCCACAGCGTGAGGGTGAAGGCTTGGAAGACATAGAAGGGGTTTAAAATCTGCAAATACATACGTAATGCACATCAGGGGACAGACATAACACATCAGGAGAGATTGAGTGTGGCAGGAGGTAAGAACACTTCATTACAGTGTCCAAGAGTATTAAACAGCAATTGAAAAGATTATTTTGCCATCCCAAAGCAGCATTCTTTCATGGCTCTTTTAGAACATTAATAGTCTCCAGATTTGAACTTACCAGCTTACACGTAGTTTGTGGTGTTTGTTAGCTGTTGCTAACCACTTACAATACAGCAGCAACTACACTGGCAGCTTGAAGTCAGACTTAAGTGACTTTAAGTTGGTTGGTTTCCCACCACAGCCACCTAAGAAACATGACCTTAACATTTCCAATTCTAAGTAATGGCTACACAGAAGGCACTACCCAAATGTGGGAAAAAAAGTCTTTAATACTTTGTGATTTATAAACATCACTGTGAATATGGTATTTATTTGAAAAATAAAAATTCTAAAGAAGATCTAATGGCCTGTGGGGCCATCAGTGATCAGTCTTAGAGTGCAGCTAAAACGAAGGTTTGATTTCCTCATACTTCTATACTTTTAGATACTCTATATTATGTCAACCTTATAATACCAGTCATTATTCACTTTAATGTGTTATGCTGAAACAGGCCACAAAAGCCCCACTGAAGTCTGAGAATATAATTTTGGTTATTGCAAGTGTAACATTTAGTGTTATAAGTATGCAGCTCCAATCGTCCTCTTAGCTTCACATTTTTTCTTGCAACACTCTGCTAGGAATGTGTGCTAATAGCTAAAAAGAAAGTTCACCAACTTTCCTCCATGGCTTATACTTATGAAGCATCAATCACCCCATCCCAGAGTGCCCAGGTGAAGTCTTCAAAAAACTTAATACCTGTCCCAACAAGTGCTAGTCTAACTTACTGACCTCTTTAAAAAGTAACTTCCAAATAGGACGAATTTCAACTTCAATGGCATTAGGTCCACACACCACCTGCCTGTAGAAAGGTAAAGAAGAGTTCCTCATGTTATACCTCAGTCATGTCAGGTAAGACTTCATGTGGAAAATTGTGCATCCAAGTAACATTAGCACTTATTTAAAAACTAAAGTTGTGGGGGCACCATATGGCTGAGCAGGACAAATAAACCTGTCAGGAATCTATTGTATCCTAGATAACTTTACACAGAGGCAGAATTTTACTGTTTCCTTGCTGAAAAGATCATCAGTTTGCTGCTCAACTCTATGATGAGCATTCTGGAGGGCTTTAAAGGAGATGACGGCAAAGGAAGCTAGTCAGCCTTTAGGCCTGGCTGGAACTGGTGCTGTTTTTGCCAGACTTCACTCTGGCATCACTCAGAATAGAAAAAGCATAAGAAAGTGTGAGGGATGATGATTTTGCACCTTTCCACATGTTTGCACTGCATTACTACTAAGGTGAGTAGCAAGAAGCTCACATGAATTTGAAAGGAAGAATTAATAGGTCACACTGTCATAATTAGCTCATACATCTACTTATGTGTAGAACATACCTGATCTTCTGTTCTTCCCTTGTCAGGCCGGCTCCAAACTTGTGGTGTATGCTGTGACATGTGTTGCTGTCTTCTAGTGATCTAGGGTAACAGAAGAAAGCTTAGACAAGGGAGTTCCTACCACAAAGGCTTTTGTAACAGGCTGTTGACACTCACCCAACTTTCTTGAACTCTTTTACAGAAAAGTCCCAAATATAACGGATTTTCTGCACCTGGATGCATCTCATCTGCAAGACCAAATTGCAAAAATACCTTTTGCCTCTCAAGGGAAAACCATTTCACTGTTACAGAAATGCTTCTCTATGTTTTAGAGTTTGTGGGAAGATGCTGATAGAGCACTCCTGGGAGCCTCCATGTGCCTTTACTCCCATTTTCACCCACCATCTCCCTGCCATCTTTCTTTTTCATTTTATAGATGACTTACCTTTAATTTCATTACAGCTCTGTTTATGACAGAATCTGTGTCAGCTACAAGAGGACTTTGTGTATTACTACCAACAGGGAGTGCCAATGTGGACAAATCAATCCAGGTTACCTTCTTCCAGGTGTATCTCTGGAACTCATCCTAGAGAAACCAAGCACAGCTCAGTGACAAATCCAAAATGTTGCCTGTGATCATGTTTCCTGATGCTGGGAAGTACATATGAGATTCCCAGAGAATGCATACAGATGCATGTTAGACTGAATAGTTCTTTAGTCAGTTTAGCCTAATGTAACTAGATATAATGAGCAATAGATTACTCATTTAGTGGTTTGAGTGCCATTCAACCACTATTGGTTATTTTAGGAATATCAGTGCAATGTTGAGCATTAAGTGTCTTCAGCATTCGTTCTGCTAGAATTGAGTTGGGTTTTAATCTGCTGTCTTGGAAACTTAGAATATTACTAATGCTTGTAATCCAGCTGTCCAAAACCTATTACTTCAGCATTGCCCAATAACTTTAAAACAGAAAGGTTACTAACAGCCACAGCTTCTGAAGATGACTCCTCTGCTGAAGGCAGTTGGCCACATCCCACGCACATAAAGGGAGGAACAGGCAGAGCTGTTTTATGGAACATGTTATCGGCAGAAGGCAGCTTATGGAGCCTGTGGATGGGCAGCAGCCATGCCTGAAGGCTGCTTGGTGCCCAGCTGTTTGGCAGAGTAGCTGTAGTCTTGTTAGTGTAAGCGTGGTGCGCAAAATGCTTTTGCATAGTATTTCAAACTCTGAAAATAAAAATGGAAGCTTGACTGATCCCTGCTGCTTCACTTGCAAAAGTGGTAAGTGTTATTAACCTGCTACATGACACAGACAGACAGGTTGCCTTATTTGTAAAAACAATAGGTTCTGCAAAGTAACAGTGAGCTAGGAGGTTTCACCTACTGTTGTTCTAAGCAGAACAACATCTGCTTCTTCCAAGCTGCTGCGAATGCAGTTTGCCCACACATCCCACTCTGGCTTCCAGTAAAACAGCAGCAGCAGAGCCCCACAGGACAAGATGTATCCAGCAATGCACAAGGCCCTCCGCCAGACTTGGGTTTTGTAGCCAAATGTCTCCTGCACAGCAAAAAGAAAGCATTCTTCGTTAACAAGTTTGACCTTGGCATTTGTTCATCAGGAAGCCCAAGCTTATTGAAAAAAGAGGCTGGTGGCTGAAGCCCTCGCTCATAACTGTTCAAAGTTATTTTTTAAAAATAAGAGCTTGCTGATTGATAAAACAGAGTTATGAATACAGCAGAGCTGCTAAAAGGATGCTGCTGCTGCTAGGAGTTTTCTCACATCAGTTCTCCCAGGATTAATGAAGAATTAACTCCAGTCTGGTGCTATTACCATCAAGACTGGAGCTGACCCTTCATGGTAACAGTTCTCTAACTGCAGTGCTAGTGCCAAACTGCCCTGCCTGCCCCTAAGGATGTCTCCATTTGAACTTAACGCTGACTGCTAAAATGCACCCTGCAACAGTGGCACAGAACCTGCCTCAGGGAAAGAAAACTGCCAGACCCTGAGCAGCTCCTCTCAAGTACCAGACCTACTGGTGTGTTATCTTCCACCACATATACCTTACCTTGAAAACCGATATGGAAGGGCTCTTTTCACTTTGTACACTCTCTTCCTCTAACTTATACCCCAGGTCATCTATCATCTTCCCTATTTGCCCTTTCATTCTGATAACCCAGTAGTCATCTGCTCAGTGACGCTCCATTGTCTGCCAAGAGGATCAAGTCCACAGCTTCAGTTTTTCCCCTTGAGAAGCCCGGTGGATTTTTGTACCCTTCGGTTTGCGTTAAACCTTCTCATGAGGCTAGCACTAACTTTACTGCCTATAGTATAACTGGATCCTTGTCTACATGTTGGGTGCTTTCCTGGACCTCTCAGTACCCTGCAGGATATGAGGGAAATGGGGAGATGTTCCATCCACAGCTGGTGGCTCGCAATACCCGGGGGTGCCAACCCTTTGGACAAGGATCTGTTGGAGCCAGTCCAGAGGAAGGCCATAAAGATGATCAGAGAGCTGGAGCACCTCTCCTACAGAGACAGGCTGAGAGCTGGGGTTGTTCAGCCTGTAGAAGGGAAGGCTCCGGGGAGACCTTAGAGCAGTTTCCAGTGCCTAAAAGGGGCAAGAAATCCAGAGAGGGACTTTTTACAAGGTTATGTAGGGATAGGACAAGGAGCAATGGCTTAAACTGACAGAAGGTAGATTTAGACTAGATGTAAGGAAGAAGTTCTTCACTCTGAGGGCGCTGAGGCACTGACACAGGTTGCCCAGAGCAGTTGTGGATGCCCCATCCCTGGAAGTGTTCAAGGCCAGGTTGGATGGGACTTTGTGGAAGTGTCCCTGCCCATGGCATGGGGTTGGAACTGGATGATCTTTAAGGTCCCCTCCAGCCCAAACCATTCTGTGATTCTGTCAACCCCATCCAGCCTGGCCAGAGCTCTCACAGCACTGAGACAGCTGCCCTGGTAGATGCCACCCTGGCCCTGCAACCCTACACCCACTGCCTCAGTAGCCATGCAAGTGCCCCTTTCTGCTTCTCTATTGGCACCAAGGCGTGAACCCTGGCAGCCCCCACCACAGGGTTTGCTTTGTGCCACCTATGCTATGGTAGATTATATAAAAGTTTATATTTTGTTTTAAGACTGAAATGAAAACCTAGAAAAAGATATTTATTTTGTCTGTTGCATCCACTGCTGGGGAGGAGGGGGGAAATCCCACCAAACCCAAACAAAAACCCCAGAACAAAACACACATACAGCGGGGGAGGGAGGACAGGAAAGATTGCCCAGCTCCAGATAATCCCTGTGACTTCATCCTAAGGCTGATGGTGAGGGCAGGAGTGCACCTGTGCTCAGGAGCAGTGGCATTGCAGGTGAGCGGCTGCGGCGCTGCCCTGCTGGCACCTGGCCCATCACCCTGGCACCAGCAGACCTACTGCCAGCCACCCACTGCTCCTAGGTGCTGCAGGACAGGCCCGTGAAAGGGGCAACCTTGTGCCATCACCAAGGTGGACACCTAACCCCGACCACACATAACAATTACCCTCCCATCAGGCAGTGGGTGCATGAGGTACCTGCCCCTGGGCAGCCATGAAGTGACTCTTCAAATGTAGTCAGAGGTAGTAAGTAAAAGGAAATGCTCTTGTACCTCTACTTGTGATTCCACTGAATGATTTTGCAGAATGGCTTGCCTATTAAAGCCCACAATGTAGTGAAATAGTATAACCTATTCACATGGCTTATCTTACTTGAGAGGAGGAGGAGGGGGAAATGGTGTTTTAAATTCTAACAAAAGAATAAAAATTAGTAAATCCCATATCTGAAATGTACATCAGTGAAATACCAGAAGGAAGACCAATGTTTAACAGAATACTTTGCAACAAAGCAGAACTCTTTGAAGAGGACTTGCACAAACAATTGTGCTGGTGCAACTGCAAATATAATTTTGAAGTTATTTGAAAGCAGTGAAGTAAGAGCCTATTTAGGTTTAACAGAACAATTAACTTGATTTATTTGAGCTTCGATCATGATCAACATAAACTAAGCTGAAGTCAATGCAGCTCAACTGAAGTAAATATAATCATGCAACCTCTATATGGTTAGCAAAATTCTTTTCAAACCAGCTCTGTATGCAGCCCGGCTGTATACAAAATATTACTCCTTCAGAGGCCACTGATGTTTTAAATCAATAACTACAGATAGTGTTTCCAGGCTGGGAGGGTAAGCCACAGTGTCCACAACTAAAGAAATTCAAGGAGATTTTCATTTGCTTGCCTTTTCATAGCAGGATTTTTATAAATACACTCCAAATGGAGGCCTGGAAAACAAGGAGCCTAATATGGGGCTGACTGAAATGACAGGAGGTATGTGGGCCCACAACCCCACAGGATCACTCCACAGGGAGTGGAGAGGATCAAATCCACAGCAAAAGGTGGAGGGAAGGCTGGAGGAACTGTGGCATTAGGGCTGGGTGAGTGCAAGCATGGGCCAGCTTCACCCAGAAAGGGCATTTGGGAATTTCTAGCATGAAACACAGGCTGTTGCCAAGAACTGGGGCTGTAGCACACAACAACTAACTGATGAACCTGAAAATGCATTATACATGTTGGAAGATAATCAACAGAAGTGCACTGTACGTGTCTAAAAGGGGTGGTTTAAACAAATAGAGTGGTGTGGTCAGCTTCTGACATCTAGGGAGCTGGGCAGGTCACCCTTTGCAGAGGCTGAAAGACCCCGGCGCAGCCAGGACATTCAAGGTCCGCGCTGCTGTGCCGGTTCAGGGCTGGGCAGCAGCTGAAGCTCTGTGGGGCAGACAGATGGTCTTCGCTGATTAAGTTAGTCCCATATGTCTGTAACCAGTAGCCATTCAACTGGATCACTGCGCACAAGCAAGGTACAAAGGCAGCCTGTGGCAGTGCATAGCATGTTCTCAGAGAATACACACTGGGCATTCACACAGCACTTAGGAGGAAGCACTGAAGGCCAGAGCTGAGGGAACCCACTTCACAGGTGATTTATCCCACTGAACCTGCCTGCAGTGAGAGGAGTTTTCCAAGAAGTGCAGCACCTGGAAGCAAGGCTGCTCCCGCAAACAGGACCACAGGAAGATGTATCATAAAAACCAGCACTCACCCTGATGCAGATAACCCTGAACAAGGCAGGCTGCATCAGCAGCACACAGGGCAGAGCTGGTGCCCTCCTCTGCTTACAGGGCTGCAGCCACAGACTGGCTAAGGGACGAGAGGCATCTCCTGGAAGCACAGGCAGCCCACATGGGGTGCACAAGGCTCCCAGTGTAAAGGCTGCATGTGGCAACAGCCCAACTCCTCCCATCCATCCCCTCCATCCTCATCAGAGAGCTGGCATCCCCTATGCTTCTTAGGCAAGTAGAGGCAGGCACTAAGGGCCATATCCACATGCCAGCTAGTGATCTCTTGACAAACACTATCAGCAGCAACAAGCATGACACAGGTGACTCCTTACCTGTCTCCCACAGGCATTTTTGCACTGTGTGCTCAATCCAGGCTGCTGCAACTGGCCTAAGTTCCCTAGTCTAAAACAAGCTTACATAAAAAACAGTCCCAGCAGAAATTTCCTAAAGGCAGCTAGGAAAATTAAAGCCCCAGTGCTATTAGTAGCCCTGAAAGCATTCCTGACACAGAGGTGCAGGTGTGCTCTGCAAGGCAGGATCTCTCCCATCTGTGCATGCCCTAAGCACCTGCATCCCCATGAAGGAAGCTGGGCAAACAGTGGTACTGGAGATCATGTAATCAATAGAATGGTTTGGGCTGGAAAGGACCTTAAGATCAGCTAGTTCCAACCCCCTGCTATGAGCAGAGAGGCTTCACACTAGACCAAGTCACTCAAGGCTTTGTTTGCAGAAGAGAGAGGCTCCTATTCTGAAGTGTGCTGCTGGACTTCCAGTACATACAGCACATATATCATCTCCAGCATATAGAGTGACAAGACTATATTCTATACTCTGCAGAGGCATCTACTTCTGTGCCCAGTCCATGCACTGGAAACATCTGTGTTCCAGTTATTCCTTGCACAGAAATCAGGAGGAGAAAGTCTAACTCCCACCCTCACCAGACTCTTGTGTAATCACTCCATACAGGTAGAGGAAGACTTTCCAGTTCACTGTGTTTGCAAAGCCCTCAGTGCAGCCCTTCCAGCCGGCTGTGTATAATCAATAGGCACATCCAAAATGGGCATATGGGAAAAAAGGTGCACAAGGAAACTAAACCCAGCACACTTCCCCACTTCTTACCAGCTCATTTTCTTCATCCTTGTTGAGGAGTGCGTAATGCTCCTTCCACAGCTTTTCCCCCATCTTACCACGTTGTTTGCAGTCCTAGATGTCCTTGTTGGTGGGGTCAAGCAACGCTGAACACAGTTACTGTCTTGAACTCAGCCCAGTGTTGAAGTCACTCTCACCGTGGTCCTGTCTGCTACCTTTAAAAGTCCTACAGCTTACATGCTTCTTATAAGGCTGCCAGGAGAAGGAGAAATATCCACCCTCATATGTAAAGCCCTTAAATGCCTGGCTTATGCAAGACGTGTGTTTCTCTGCCTCCTGGGTTTGCTGAGTTCGCCGGGGTGGGACTGTCCAGAGCAGAGCTCTGGTGGCAGAGGAGAGAGGGCAGCTGTGGTTGTGTGTCAGGGAGATGCCTTGGAGGGAAATCGAGGCACGTGGCAAGGAGAAGGGTGCTGCAGCCCCATGCAGAGCTGACCCCAGAGCAGCCACCCAAGTGCTGGGAACCACCTACAGTGTGTCAGAGAAAAGTATCTGTCTTGGGGACAACACAGTGTCCAGGCCTGGGCTTGCTTTCAGTGCAGTGGAGGTGCACACTGGAGCAGTGGTTTTCAGGTGTGGATCCAGACTGACCTTCCCCACTACGTCTGGGCATCACTCAAACACGAGCTTTCATTCAAATTCTGCCTGAGTTACAAGGAAATAACAATGGGGCTGGATGACTCCTTTGGAAAAGTCCAGCTGGGTGACACAGGACCCTTGAACAACATGCAGCATGAATCCTTGTGACACAGGGAGAGATGAGAGCTCAAACCATTCTCCCTGGCACGGAGAGCAGCAGCAGGCAGGCTTGGAAACCCCCCTGTATATCTTCCAGTCTCCTGTATCCCAGCTCACAGTGTTGTCAGAGACATTTTCCAAGCATTAACCTGAAATTCTTCTGTCTCTCCCCATTCTCCTTCAGTCACAAGGTCTGAAAACAACTGTTTATCCAGACAGGAAAAACGTGCTGCATTATTGTCCTGGTATAAAGTACATACTTTGTTAGTAGAGACAAAGGCTCTGAGTTTGCTCAGACTTTTTTTGGCTCAACTACAGGGAAGCAATTCTATCACTGATGAGATCAGGGAATTTAAACTCCATAAAGAGATGCAGCCTTTGCACACACTGTATTTTCCCAGGAATTCTTCCAAATTCTCCTTCTCACAGGTGGGAGAGAGAATGATGACCAGGGACTGCAGTCCTCTAAGTCTCCCTCAGTCTGCAACTCCATCCTGGAAAGAGCTCCAAAGATGGAGAGAAGCACCCTTCATTAGGCAGACTATTAAGAAAATGAAAGCATTTCTCCATGTTTCTTCTCTTTGAAACAGAGCAAGGAAAGGCCAGGCTGTCTGGCCCTAGGATAGACAAAGAGCTTTGCTGCACCCTGAATCTACCTGGATTGGCTCTGCATAGTCCAACCAGATACATCTTTGAAGGGCACTGACAGCTGCAGTTGTGTCCATGAACCAGCAAAGATGGACCAAACACTGACGAATCCTGAAAAATCAGAGTGGTGGTAGAAAACTACTTTTTTTTTTTTTAACCATTGTCATTTTGAACTGTTGAAAGCCTGAACTGAATCAGATTTTAGCATAAGTGAACAGCCCTCCTTTGTCCTGTATCTGGCCCTTATGCAAAATCCAGCTGTGTCCTTCGTGAACATTCCTGTAGGAAAAGGCTAATACACAAAGAGATAAAGTGCAACCTCCTGTAAGTAGGTGATTGCCTACTACCAGCCAATGCTCCCTGTAACTCTCCAGCAGAAGAAAACTCAAGAGAGGTATTATTAGCTGGGTGGTGTTACTAGTTCTCTCTATTTGATCATCTAGGGTGAGGTGCTTTTTATTTACAGGAATATGACCTCCAGTCTCTGCACCAAAGTCTCAGCAGTTTCCTTGCGTGGGGCAGCAGGATGCCCACCACTACCATCTCAGCCTGTATTTGCAAAGTGCCCCCCAATCTGTGTGGGACACCTCCAGCTCCAGTCCACCAAGCTGTGGAGCCAGCACCTGAAAAGGCAAAAAATAAGGACCTTGGGAATTGCAGGCCAGTCAACCCAACTTGAATACACAGACAGATGTGAGAGAAAGTTCATAAGCAGTCAGTTTGTAAGTACCTAGGGGATAATAAAGTGATAGGAGCAACTAACATGGATCTGTCATGTGAAGATCATGTCAAACCAATCTCATTTGCCCCCTGACAGGGAGATGCTTCAGGGAACAGGAAAGAAGCAGCTAATGTGGCACATTCAGGCTTTTGACAGAGCTCCCCATGAGACACAAAGATACTGAGAAATGGGATTCTATTTTGATGGGCTGAAAAATTGAACCCTAGGTAGGTGTCAGTGGTTTGCTGTCCATCCCAGGGCACCTGAACTATTCATGTGTTTGTTAGCAGCTTGGATAACAGGATGGAGAGGACAACTAAAAGGTGTTCATAACAATGAGCTGATGGAAGCACCTGTTTTAGGAGAAAGAAACAATACAGTATGATTTTGGGATGCTGCCCAAATAGTCTGAGATGACCATATGAAATCCAGTCAAATGCTGCTCTTAGTAGCTGGCAGAAATACGTACAAAATGGAAAGGCAGTGGCCAAGCAGACGTATGACTGAGGACAACACATAACTAACTGCAGGTTGAGTTTCCTCTTGCCAAAATTGTGACTGTCATTCTGAACAACAGTAGCAGGAATCTGGTGAGCTCTATAAGATGGGAGGAAATTATCCCACTCAACTTGCTGTTTGCAAGTCCTTGTCTGGAGTTCAGGCTTTAGGAAGGTGTGACCTAAATGAAAAGAGATGAGAAGCTTGGAAAACATGACCTACGAGGAAAAGTTGAGTAACTGAGATTGTTTAAATTAGAAAAAAGAAGACTGAAGGGCAATGTAGTAACTTTTATAATACACAAAAGAACACAGTCAAGTGTGGGGTTGTTCGGGTTTTTTCTCCTATTCTTAATAGAGATAAGGAGAAATCGAAGTAATTTCTTGTTAGATTAAGCAATTAGATTTTCAGAGCTAGTTTAGATATTCAAGAAGATTTTCTACCTTAAAGAAAGGCTATCTAGGGCAGGGGGAAATCGCATACAGTAGATTTTAAGGAAAAGCAGGACATAATTTGCTAAGGTTGATCTAAGGATAGGTAGATCTTGCCTCAGAGCAGGAAGATGAAAAAAATAACTATGCCAAGTCCCCACCAGCCTCATGCTCCCGTGACTGCTGTAGGAATCCCTGTCCAAGCTCAGCAAAGCACAGCCCAGACCTTAATTGCAGTGTTTCTCTGCAGTGATTCTCTGTTCACAGAGATGCAGGTAACCTCATTTAGCAGGACCATGCCATTTATTCCTGGGACCAACTATTCTTCAGTGAGACATCTACACATCATTCTTTGTCAGGACTCACATTTCTCCAGTCCCACCTGTATTTTTCCTTGTGTATTTTCTGCTGATTTACATTTCTGTTGATGTTCCCTTCATTCTACCTTCCTCTTTCTCTTTCCCTGAGATCTGAACAGATTTATTCCCAGCACTGCTGAGTGTCTGATATTAAAAGTTATTAAAAAACTTGAAAAGCTGAACAATGCTATTGAAAAGCAAAGCCATGCTTCATTTCAGACCCTTTGTCCCTGAGCCCTGAGCACCCTTGATGTGCCTCTACCTGCTGTGCCGCAGCCACCTCACAGGTAGGGTTATCTGACTGTAGTCCTACCAGATGTCTGAGATGACTGACATTTTTAGAGCTTGTAAACAGACTTCAGACTTAACGACTGCATACTTCTTCTTTACCTCATCTGCAGGCAGAAGAGCCGAGAATATTTTCAGCTTGCTGCAGTGCATTTTCAGTTATCCAGTTTTGTCCTCATCTCTTGAGAAGTGTAAATGACACAGAGAACTTTCCAGTAACAGCCGAAATGATACAAACACTTGCTGGGTATCTATGTGCATTGTGCATAGTTCAGTGTGCTGGATTTGGCTGGGATAGAGTTAATTTTGTCCATAGTAGCTAGTATGGGACTATGTTTTGGATTTGTGCTGGAAACAGTGTTGACAGTTCAGGGATGTTTTCGTTATTTGCTTACACAGAATCAAAGCCTTTTTTGCTCCTCACACCACACCACCAGAAAGGTGGGTGGGGGGCACAATAAGTTGGAAGGGCACTGTCCTGGGTTCAGCAGTAGCAGTCATTTTTCTCCTTCTTAGCAGCTGGTGCAGTGCTGTGTTTTTGACTCTCAGCC
>WYDI02141199.1:0-174581 GCA_009867235.2 Psittacus erithacus | reverse complement strand
GAAAAGAAAAGAAAAGAAAAGAAAAGAAAAGAAAAGAAAAGAAAAGAAAAGAAAAGAAAAGAAAAGAAAAGAAAAGATAAAAGGTAAGGGGAAGGGAAAGGAAGGGAAAGGCAAGAATGAAAATAACAAAAATCAACCGCTTATGTCAATCTAAAAAAAATCCATTTGTGATCACAAATGAAACATTTCCAATCTCATAATGAGTAGATAGCTTGGTTTTATTACCAGCCATGCAAAGCAAGACCTCATCAAAAGAAGCACTA
This sequence comes from Psittacus erithacus, assembly GCA_009867235.2. Classification (NCBI taxonomy): domain Eukaryota; kingdom Metazoa; phylum Chordata; class Aves; order Psittaciformes; family Psittacidae; genus Psittacus; species Psittacus erithacus. The sequence goes on along the minus strand of WYDI02141199.1, from coordinate 174,318 downwards.
CACAGAGGTCCCATCTTTCCATTAAAATAATTTCAAAAAGCTTTTTTCACCCTTTTTTCCACTGAAAGAATCCATTTTGCAAGATGATTTAGCTCAAAATCTGCTGGGAGTAACCCTTGACATAAAGTCATATTGTGTTGGAGTTTAGTCCTAAATTCATACATCAATTATTTACTGTCAACGCAGATTGTATAAGTGTAGAAAATTACTAGGAATGATATTTTCTCTCAGGCAGAAAGAATGTGATACAGCGGATACATCCCACCTAATGTGCTGTCCTACTGTCCACAGGCCAGAATTATTTATGCATTAGAAAACACTGTGCCAGGGCAAAAATAAGAGGGGAGAGAGAGAGACAGACACATTATTTTAAACCTTTCATAACATCCATAAATATTTCATAACAAATAAATAAAGAATGTTGGGCTTGTTTGGAGGACAGCTGTAGCTGCATGGTTCAGTGCTTTGCAAAGCTCCAGAGACCCCACGCTTACCCCTCAGTTAAGCCCCCATTTCTTTTTAATCATCCACTTAGTGCATTGTGGGTAGGGGAGCTCTCCAGGTGAGTTGAAAAGCTGGAGGTTATGTGTGTGGATACAACTTTTTATTTTAGATTGTTAAAGCAAACAGCAAATGAGGGCTTCTCTTTAGTACCCTGTTCAGTGCTTTTGTGCTTTGTCATTGCAATTTTTCATTATATCAGGGAAATGACTGCTTTGTCTCCAACATTATTAAAGGGTTACCCTACTTATGTATTTTTATCTTTTCTTTTAAACACTCATTTTTAATAGGTTAGACATACATACCGAGGTGCATATTGAGAAATTATGTTTAAACTGAAAGAAGTCATATCTTCATGTTTCTGAACTGCTATAGCTGAGTCCAAGACTGGTTTTAGGAGCTTTATTTTTTACTTTGGAGTGACAGCTTGAGTTCTTGCACCTCACAGCACAGTGCTGCGCTCGTCAATGGTATACATGACGTAAGGGGCATATGAGAACAGTCCTGGTGCAGGTAAGAGTCAGGTACCCTAAACTAACAGAACAAAAAAAAAAATAAAATAAATACAGAACAGAAGGCTGGATTAGGTCAAATTAATTTTAAGGTCTTACAGTTGCATTTTAGACTATATTATACCATGCCCTCTGAAAATACCCTTTAAGTGATATGCATTGCTGTGGGTAGGTGGGTGGCTTTTTGGATTGTTTCATGTCATGTTATAGCCCCGAAAATGCATGCCTTCCATCCACAAAAAATGACTGTGGGAAGCAGCATTGCCAATGTTCCTTACTGGCTAATGGTAGAGGCTTCTCAAGGATGAGTGTTGGCTCTGAAGGCAGAGACTACAGTACAGCATCACTCCCCTCATCATGGCATGCTACATTGTGTGTCCAGAGCCCATCCTGAAGTCTGACCAGTTTGTCACCTGATATCCCATATTCTAAGCAGATCTGAGCAGCCCTGCAGTAAGCAAAGAACCCCTCTGCGACAGTACTGCACTGGGACCTAAGCTAGTATATCCACACAGCTCTGAGGCAGTCTTGGGAATGACTTTTATTTACCTGGAGGATGTGTAACCTATGTTTTATGCCTCCTAGACAAAAAGATAGCATTTGCTCATGAAAGCTAATGCACCTCCAAGATGCTGTTGAACATATCAGGAAGCGTGCAAAGGGCCTGAGGCACGATGTTAAATGCCACCTCTAATCTCTGAAGTGACACACTGAAGGATCTCTGCCCCACAGCTGGCTAGTGCACAAGGGGCTGTGCAACCACATTTACTTGACCGTTCTAGGGTTTCCACCACCAGAACTGTCACTGCAGACTGGCTTTTCTATACTGTGAAAGCAAAGGGATGGACATCTGCCTAGGCACCCTGCTGCACTGGATACCCTGCTGCACAGGGCTTTCTGCAGCATGTTGTGCAATTGTAATCTCCAACCCCATCATGAGACAACTTATGACCTCCAGTGTGATAAAAATGATAACTGCCTACATCTGCAGAGGTGAAGTTAAAGACAGAAAACTACAAATCAAAATTCGTGGAGCACATTTACAGGAACACATACCTGGTAGCAGAAGGTTGTTGTTAAAAGATACTCGGTGGAATATGAACTGGCAGCAAAAATGTTCACAGTGATTTTGATCTGCCTACACAGATGATGACAGACCCCGGAGTGGGAAAATCCACACAAGTGGAATATCGTGTTCCGGATATCTCATTGACAAACTGGAGTGAGACCACAGAAGTGCAACAAACAGTGAGCATTGCTTTGGAGCAACTAATGTACAAGGGAAGATGCCTGGTCTGCCTTCATAAGACAAGCTGTAGCCTGGCACAAAACTAAATACTAATTTGAACCTGGAGATGGATTTCAGGTTAAAAATTTTTACAAACTTGTCTTTGAAATTGTATTGGATTCCTTCCACATCAACATATGAACTGTTGTCCTAGAAATTAATCCCCACCCCCACTGAAAACAAAGCTTGCGTTTCATAGAATCAGAATGGTTTGGACTGGAAGCGACCTTCGCATCATATGATTACAATCTGCCTACCACTGGCAGGGACACTTTCTATTAGTTCCTCAAAGCTCCATCCAGCTTGACCTTTAAAATTTTCAGGGACAACTTTCAGTTGTTCTAGCTTCAATTTAAATTTATTAAATCATATTAAACATCTGTGAACAAACTGAAGAGCCCATTACTAACATTGCCCTTAAATACTCATAGGCTTAAACTTGATACCTCCTAACTAACTCTCTGATAGAATAAGTAGTTTCTAAATTGTGGCTGGGGCTTCTCTGTGGGCATTTGCAATGTTAGCAGCAGCTAGTCTGAACTCTGGACACTGAAGTGGGGACAGTTTTCCAGAAGCACCAATACTACATGCAGCAATAATGTAAACTTTTAGTTTAAATTTAGTATTTTCTTCTATATACCTCAATGGATTGTGTTTAGTCTCTTTAGTCAAAAGAAGGATACGTAGAAAGCAGTAAATGAAAACTGGTCTGAGGGAAAAAGTGAATTCTCTAAACTAGCAATCATGAAAACAAGTTTTTTACAGAAAGGTAAACAATTATTAGCAGAAAATCCAGTAGATAGAAAACAAAAGTGAAATTGAAAAATTAAAAATAGAGCTGGCCACATCTTCATAAGTGGAAGCATTTTAAAAAATGTCCACAAATTCCTACATCAAGAAATTACTATTTCTCTTTTATTTAGCTTTTCACCATGAAAATAGAGTCATCATTTGTTGGAGAGTTTGTCATTCTATATTATATCAAACTGCCATGATGTCCTAACAGCTGTTTAGACATCTGTATTTGATGAGTTTTAAGAAGGATGAGCAAAAAAAGTGCATAACAGGTGGTATTACGTTGCTTTATTCTTTAGCATTTACTGAATTTTCATGTCCAGAGTGTTCCGTTATATTTTGAATTACAAGGTACTTTATAAAATAAAATGACAACACATACAATATTCTAAAAGTAGCATACACTTTAAGAGGATCTGAAGTCAAAAGGGGAACCTCGGTTGAAAAACTTTCCTAACTTTTAGAAGGAAGATTTATTCTGTGATTTTAATAGAACTTGTTCTCTTCTAACTAGCTTGAAAACACTTGTGTTATGCAGGTTTAAACTACTTTAAATGAACATTCTTCTGCTTAAACAGGTTTTACATGGTGATGTTGCAGCATCATGAACCTTGTAAGGGATTCTTTTTTTGTGGGAAGAGGAGATTAGAGATCAGCAGTGTTTTCAAAGGCAAGCAGATTGAGAAAATTGTTAAACAAAGAGGTAGAAAAGCTTCATTCCAGAAGATTAAAAAAATATTCTGTTCATTCTGCATCTTTTGTTACATTTCCTGCATTTTCATTAGAATCAGCCTAGATCCATCCCCTTTTAGAAATTACAGGCAAATGATGGCCAACTATCTGATGAATGCATTATAATTCTTATTTTCTGTTTTCTCAGAATAAAGAAATGGTGCTAAAAACTTTCAGATATTCTATAATTTTCATGAATGGAGGAAATGGGTGTTATTTGCTGAAAACAACTGATGTGATTATTTGTCTGCAAATTGGTGTATTTGTTTTGTTAGTTTGAATATTCTTCACACACTCCCTCTGGAAATGCCTTCTGTTGGGAGAAACTGATTGGAGACTGAGGCACCAATTTCAGAAAGCATCCTTAATGCCAACCTGCAGTGCAAGACCTCATCAAAATGTAAATTTGATCCTGAACTTGGATAGCCTTCTGTTCCTTCTTTTAGAATGAGGGACACAGCAGTGAACTTCTACAGAAAGTGCTTCTTTAGAAACTGACCAGCTAATTATATATTTTAGTTCTGTCACAAGGCTGAAGTACACCATACAAATTATTTTCAGGAGGAAAAAGGGAAACAAAAAGCAATAAATGCAAATGGATAGAGGACATGTCTACCTATTAATGGAACTCCTCTAATTTCATAAATAATATTAATCTTCAATTAAAGCATTGTATTTGAAATACTGTAAGTATTTTTAGGTAATCCCAACATTTTGCCGACAAGTATGTTAGCTATTTTTCTCTTGCTTGTATTCAGATGACCTTCAACTAAGACACAAGCAGAAAACTGAAATTTTTATATATAGAAGCTCATGAACAAAAGGTCTTTTCTTGGTATCCTTTTTCACAGGACCCATGCATTTAAAATACTGTAGGCTTCATTTCATTTTATGCTGACTGGGGTGTTTACTATTGTCATGTTATTAACCTTGCTTTAAGAAGGCTTTTATGACATCAGTATTAGAGTTTATTACTAGTCTTAGCTGTGATATACAGTTCATGGCCTTATTAAAGGATGTGTCCTGCCCTTGAAATTCCCTGGAATCAGTAAATATTATAGAGAGTGTTGCAGAAAAACAAGGCACATTTTTCTCTCTTTAAACAGTCAAATAAAACCATGGATATATGTATTTTCTTTAGTCTTTGCAGAAGAGAAGTTTGAAGAGGATCTGACTTCTTGGAAAATTAATATTAGGATACCAACTTTATAATTAAAATCTGTCCCATGAAGCATGTAAATGGCAATCATTACCTGTTATTTGCCCATTTCACATGAGTTTGTTGGTGTCAGATCAGTTTCCAATGGAAAAATTGCCACCTAATACCTCAAAGTTGCCACATGTTTCTAACCTCCTTTGAACCAGCTAAGCCAAGAAGCACAGCAAGCATGGGGAATGTATTACTTCTCGACTGTATGTTATTCATTTAAGAAAAAAGAGAATATACTTTCTGGATGGCCAGATTCACAATTTTTGACCTCAATTTATTTTTTTACTAGCGTAAAGTAGTCACAAGACCTGAAAAAAGTTGTCCAATTTAAAGCTTCAAAAGCACACTGAGTAACAAGTCTGAGATGTTTCAAGATTTCTGTGAGCCCTGTAGGTGACTCCTGCTTCTTCTGCAACAGCAGGTTTAGTACTCAAGCCATCTACAGAGTTATCTCCAAGGGTAGGGCTTAATCTCCTCACCATGGAGTCCATCAGCTTTCCACGTTCTTCATTTTGCATACATACCACCTTCCACTGCAGATGCCAGTCTCTATAATGCTCTGCATTGAAAAGAACTGGCAGAAGAGCTTCAAGACTAAAAACCACCATCTTTCCCATGTCTGCCCTCCTGTCTTTGGCCCTGCCTAGATAAGCAATTTGCCTGTAGTCATCTCCAGGAAACATTCTTATTTTCAATGTGGAGAAAATTTACTTCTGCAAACTGCTGAGATTTGCCTCTTCAATGCTTTCTAGCCTCACATTTTATCAAAATGGCCATCATGCATGAAAACATTCCTATATATATTTTAATACTGTCCCTTCAGTCTTTGGGTTTAATCCACTGTCTTTAATCTTCCTACAAAGCTATAAGAATATTATTTAAAGGTCACATATGAATCTAGCTTACTCTAAAGAATCATATTCCTTAAGGCTTGTTGTCTAGTTAAAATCAAACATAGCACTTACAGAGCAGAACAGTTGGGCTGGTGCTTATTTAAGTGTTTTTCAGCTTTTAGCATCTGAACTTTATACCTTTGTGCTCTGATTGAGAAGCATGAAATAGATATTCTTTCCATTACCATGTTCAGCTCTGATATTGCCTGTACCTCATCCAGCTCTGATGCAATCCCTCCAGACCACATGTTGAGTACATTGAGCTTTTGGGTAATTGTATTTGGTGTACATCGCACTAAGCTACCCCAGATGCACTGTGAGGCATACATAAATTTGACAACTTGTGTTATAAAAGGGCACTTAAGACATGCTTTGTTGGAACATTTTCCAGGATGGAGGAGACCTCTTGACCGTCAGGATCTGCCAAACCACTGAGGTAGGAGGCGTGTAGAAGTAATGAAATAACAAGAAAAGTTTGCTTTGTAAGTTAAGCAACTTAAACTTTGGAACTTTTGTACAAAAGTTTGCTTTTGTAATTTAATGTCTCTTTCAATTCAGCCACCAAAGACAGCAGCTTGTACCCTTTGTTTTCTCCTAATGCACTCCCTATGACAAATTTATTATGACCAGTCAGAAATGAACCAGGCAAAATTAGCAAGTGTTAGTGAATCTTACCTCGTTCATTTCATATGATACTCAGCAATGAACTCCACACTGGCATACATCACAAACCTTGGTTCAGGTTAACCAGCTCATTGCAGTACCATAGGGGAACAATAAAATATTCTGGTTAAAATAAAGGAAATCAGACTTCTGAATATTACCAATAAAAGACCTGTAGTTTCATATTTGAGACTAAACCTCAAAAATTTAGTCAGGATCTGAAATGCTCAAATTAAAAGAGAAATTGTGCCAGTAATACCTTGAGTGCTAGCATGTGTTGTCTTCTGAAGAGTACCTATAAAAATGGTAATGGATTTATAATACAACAGTCATGTTTTCTAAACGTGATATATATACATGATCTCCAGTGAATAATCCAGAAATGTATCAGCTGCAGTTCAGATTTTGGCTGATATCTGAGAAATATCCATTTCACTGAAAAATATGTATATTTCACATGCCTTTCTATAAAATATAATAATCTCATTTTTAACTTGATTATCCATTTAAGGTACCTGGAGGACTTCAATGAAAAAAAGAAGAGGCTCATATTATTTTGTCTGAATATAACTACATTTTGTAATGTACTCAAGGCTTAACCTAAAGTTTAACAATCTACAAAAATATTCAATTAAACCAAATTTTTGTTTGTGTGTCTTATCTTAGCTATCTAATAAAAATCTCAGTTGAGAGGATGTCATGAATTGAATATAGGTGAAAAGTTATTTTCAGTTAAACATATACAAATACTGTATATTATTGTATCAAAATATAAAATAGGACTCATAGTTTGCAGAATTACCTCAACTGAGGTAAAGATGAGATCAGCAAAACCCCAAATACCTTATTTTATATGAAATATTATAGCAGGAGGAAGATTTTTTTTCTGTAGAACTAAATGGTACCAAATCTGAACTATAATTTTGAAAATCAATGCTTAAATTATAGGAAAATAATGATTTATTTTTTTTTCATATAAAAAGATGGAGTACACTTTACCCAATTAAACATGGTGGGACAGACAGATTTAATTTGTTCTAGAAACTGAGTACAGAGACAGAGTGAAAAACTAGAAAGGCTACTTCAAAGCTCAAAATTGTCCTGCAGTGGGAACATACCACAGTCAAGCTGAAGAGACTGAAGTTGTTAGCTGTTGTACCAGTGGAATAAGAAATGTTCTCACCATCAGCAAATTTTATATAATCTGAGGTGAAAATAAGGTATGATATGCTTCCCTGCCTTAAAGTACGTTTCCAATTTGCTGGAGTTCCGCTAATACTCTGTGATGAACCTATTTCAACCTGGTAAGTGCTAGAATTTCGGCAAATAAAGCAAATATCTTTTGTCTTTTTCAGTGTATGGAAATATTTTACCTTTCAAAACTACTAAGAAATCATATGTTGCTTTCCCAGTATTTGAAACCGTATTGCAACAATATTCACCAGTTGTTCTGCTGCTTTAATTTTTGCTCTGCAGTCTCATTTCACACGCTACTGCCGCTTTCAAGATGGGACTTCCTATGAATTCAGTTTGAAAAGTCAGTCAAATTCCTTCAATACAAAATATTCCATAGTGGAAGTTATGAATAAAACACAAAATGTATACGTACAATAACAAAATAATTAACATACACATTGTCAGTCAATACATTGCCATAGTGTTCCAAAAGCATCTCATAAAAGAAATTACAACTTGCCTATTTCCTATACTAACACATCATGCCAAGTTTTCAGCTTGTATGTGCTACTGGAGTTATATTATGGTCAAGAGAAATGCATTTTCCCCAAGTAGGCCATCAGATGGCCTTTTTTTAAAGTAGTATAGAAGCTGTGGATGTTCTTTGCATGGATCTATGATGTGTTGGTTAGGATAGGGTTTGTTATTAATAAATTACTCAATAAACTTCTACAATCCTATTAGGTTTGGTGCTTTGTTGTACTTCCTGCTGCTGCAAAAAAAAACGCAGTAGTGGAATTGATCCCTGGACTGTTATCTGAGACCAAGACAAGACCTTGCACAGATGTGTTATGCGCTTACATTTATGCTTTCTGAGTGGACAAAGGGACACCACAGACATAAGGAATGCAGGTTTGTTATGAAGTCAGCAACACTACTCCTTCCCTTCCAAATACCACTGCACTGCACAAATCCAAATGTATTTTCGTTGCTCCATATTCTCTCCTTCACTCATCCCATCTCACTAGTTCTGGACAGCAAAAACTGTCACAAGAAGATTGTGTTAGTAAGTCTTGACATGCTAATGCAATGACTGGCCAGGATTTTTTATAATATTCTGTCCTAGTGTTGAAAAAATACATTATGATTTCATTAGCTGTATGACTTACTACTTATTTTTAACTTCTCTTGCTTTAATTAATGCTAATTTTACTACAGTGTCGAATGAATTATGTGTGCAGAGTTTAGAGCTCTTCAAAGTCTCTCTCTGAAAGCAGTAAGTCAGGCCTCAGAACAAAACTTTCAAAAGGACTGTCTCTTAAAAGTTTGAAGTAGACAGAAAGGAACTGTTCCAGCATGATTGAGCTTACACAGTACTGAAAATTGGAGCCAGAACTGTTACAGGTGGTTACAGCTAATTCAGTAGTTGGTGTTAGAAAATTACAAAAAAAAAGAAAGTAGGTTTAATTAGTTTAACACAGCTAGCTTCACCCTTCCCTCATCTTAGACCTGCACCCTCATTAAAAAATGAAATTGGTTTGTGTCCCTTACAGAGGCTTTATTTTGCTGGATTCCTTCAAAACCAAAACTATCAGTAGAATGAACATTCATCATTCCCAGACCACACACATTCTCACATTCTAGTTTTCAGCTGGCTTTTATATGTATATATGAATGATCTGTCCAAATATTCTTCTGAATACATACTAATAAACTGCATTAGTATTTGCATACCATATGCTCACTAAGGGCTTAATTACACTTTGTTCCACAAAGAAGTATTTTTAAAAAATTAACGTATGTCAGCTAATTATTTTTCCTGACTTATTTACTTTTTCATTTTGCTTCATTTTAAATTTATACAAGACCTCTTTGTGGCCTTGTTTCATTTTCCAAAGAATGATAATAACTGAGGCTCTTATACCTCAAGCACTCAGGCATATCCTTTAGTTTATTCACCTGAGCAGTCATCAAAGATTTCTACGCACAAAGTGAGGAAAGTTACACATGAGCTTAAATTGTTCCAGTTTTAATGCCGAAATATACACATATACTATGCCTATTGTGTAAACTACGCCCTGCAAAAACTGAAGCTTAACCAGAAAAGAAGCCTCCATCATAGAAATCTCAAATCACATGTTTGGCAGGATTGACAGAGGTACATCACTCATCTTTCTTTCAAATTCCACAAGGCATTTTAGAACATATTCTCATGTAGTCCAAAAGGTCGTAATGAACACATGAATTCATGCTTCCTTTAATCCAAATATTGATTGGAAGATAAAATTTGTTATATACATATACACACACATGCACATGCACACACACACATATAGCTGCCTACTGGGATATAAGAGTGTCCCTCACTAGAAGAGTATCAAACGGTCAACCTCATCAGGCCCTCAGGACTTGCAAGATTGCAGATTCACTCATATGTTTCAATAAGTATACTAGCAATCATTTCAGATAATGTAATTCCTCTAAAAAACATAATCTTGAAACTCACAGGACACTCAAAAAGATGTTAAAGAGAAGTAAATTAATTACACAGAAGGATGACGCTTCATATGAAATTTTTTTCTTGGTATAATACACAAAAAAAATTCACAAGGAGTACAGTTCTCACACAGAAAGTCCAACAAGCAAAGCAAGCTCTGGATGGCCAGGATAGCGCTTTAGACTACAAAATCTTGATACCAACTCTCCAGCTTTGGGATGTAGAGAGATCTCCAGGAACACGTTAGATATATGCCTGCGGCAACCACATTGATAGGACTGATTGTCCCAGTGCAGAGGCTGGAATACAAAGACCCCTCAAGATCCAGCTTTTATACAGGTCTATGCAGACACCATAACATCCACCAGATCTTTTCCAGGCCTTCCTTACTGTCATTCTGGAAAACAGGGATGATGTTCTGTAGCATTCTTACTGCGGTACAAACCCCTTTTCTTTCATCCCATCCACCTGGACAGCAATTTGTCCACTTCTCTTTACAGCAGCCTTTTGTGTACCTCAGTTTGTTATAAAGTTTCTCCCATTTTCTTTCTTTCATCTCAACCCAGATTACATCAGCCTTCCCATTTCAGCTTGTTTTCTCAGCTTTTCATTCTTGTCTTTGTCATTTCTACTTACTGTAATTGACCTTCATCTTTCTTCAGTGCAGCTTCCAAAGATGATCACAAGGCTCAGGACCTTACATTTTCCCAAAGAAGTAAAATGACAATTTCATTCATGTTGCAGTTATGATGCTGTTTGCTTTCTCTCACAATATTACTTGCAGGCCCATGGTACTGTTTCCTTATGCTACAGTTTCAGTGTCTCGCAGCATTTAGTACAGAAAAGCCATCTACTCTGTGATATGTGCTTGCACAGCTGATGACACCTATCTAGGGATGAAACCTTCCTACCTGAAAACTAGAAGTGGGAATCTAATCTACATTTTAAGATTTTTCCATTTGCTCAGGTTTTTCCAAATTTTAGGATTATCTTTAAACATATTCATAACTCCTCAGCTAAATATTTATTTTTTAATATAAGAAGCTTATTTCCTGTTATGAAACCCAAACTATTAATTAATGTATTGAATAAAGCTGGACTCAGCATAGGTCTCTGAAGAACTCAAATTCTACGACTGAACCATGAGTAACTGCTCCTTAGTACTTTTTTTAATCACTAATTTACAATTTTCTTTCAATGAAATATCTAAGCATGTAGTTTTTTTCCAGTATATTGGAATGCAATTTATTTTACATAAACTTCCTCCTAAATCACCTGGAAGAACTCTATGCAAATCAGAACCTGTATTGCACTTTAGCAGAAAAATGAAAGTGTAAAGATAGCGTTTTAAGAATAAGTGAGAGCATTGTCACATCTGCATAACAGGGAAAGGGTAAAGAACATAAAATATTTCTCTTTTTTGCCAAATTTATTTCATTTCCAAGTTATAAAAAGGAGGGAAGCTTATGAGACAAAGAAGTTTAAACTGTTCCAAAAGGTAGGCACTGTGGAAAGAAGTGTGTTGGTAGTATTATGATAAGGAATAGGAAGGCACCGAAATGAGAGGAGACGAGAGAAGAAAAGAAAGATACAAGGTCTGTATTTCCACTTTATTACAGGTGGAGCACAGGATATGCAAAGAAGCTAATTGCAGCTTTCAGATTATGGAGTTATTCAGGACCTATTGAATTAAGCAAAGCTTCACAGGGATAAGAAATACACTTCCCAAAGAATGTTCACCGGTGAAGAAATGCCAGAGGGCAGGGATTTTAGCTATTTAGCTTCTCATCTGTGGTTGTAGGAAAATGCTATTGGGATTGGCCAAATGCTATGGACTGAGTGCCCAGTGTGACTCCTGCCTTTGGTTCCTAACCCGAAGACAGGCTGGAAAACCTCCATGGAGATTTAGAGCAAGTTCTGTTACACATTAGGAAATCCAAATATTTCTGAGTGCAGTGAAGAACCTCCAGTGGATTCTCCCACTTCATCCTTATTTATTATTATTATTATTATTATTATTATTATAATTATATTGTACTGCTGGAACAGACCAACTAGGAAAAAATCCCTAGAAGAAGACCGCATAAGAGGAAAATTCCCTCATAGAAGCAGAATAAAAGGCTGCAGTAACACTATTAGTCATAATAAGAAATTTTTGAGAGGTGCCAGAGGTCTGGAAGAGGCAGGAGTAAGGAGAATCAAAGTACAAAACAAACTGGTTTGTTAGCATCTGATTAAACCTCCTTCAGCAGCACTAATTATAAATAAGCGGAATAAAGTTGCTGGAATAATCGCAGAATCAGACTCATCAACCTGGAGTCTAGAAAGCACATTATACCTAGAGAGGCCCGAAAAATCTCCATATTTGACTTTTAGGAGGACTGACACGTTACGGAAGGTACGTGAACCAGCCCAGTCCAATAATCTGAAGTGAAATTTCGTGTTCTGCCTTTATGACAGCAGGATAGGTAGTCAAGAATAACATCAAGTTGCAGAAAGACATAGCAACACCAAGGCAAAACAGCTAAAATGCACAGCAAGTGCAGGGTGTGCTGTGTTGCATGCTGAAGTTGTGTTTTAATTCTCCCTATGGTATATAGACCCTAAGCAGCAAACTCTGGACTATGAATTATACTTCAGTACACCAGTACAGATGCTGCAGAGCTTTTTTTAGATGAAGTCACTACTGACTTAACATGTATCTATAGCCTGATAACAGCTGCACAGAGGTTATCTAGATCTGCCCAGCTGTAGTTAGCTAGAACTGGAGAACCAACCCTTTTTCTGATTTCAGCTTTTCTTTCCACAGACAATTTTATTTTTCTTTATTTTGGACATTAGAGTTTTCTTTTTTGATATGACAGACCTTTCCCTTTGCTTCATTTGATCAAAAAAAAAACCAACATGCAGATTTTCAAATAGAAAATTTTCTACCTTGACACAGTTCAGCGTCGAACTTCATTTTCTCATGCTCCACAGAAGTGGGAGCAATTAATCATAGAATCATAGAATGGTTTGGTTGGAAGGGACTTTTAAGATCAGCTAGTTGCAACCCCCCTGCCATTGCCAGGGACGCCTTCCATTAGATCAGATTTCTCAAAGCTTCATCTAGCCTGGCCTTGAACACTTCCATGGATGAGGCAACCACAGCTTCCTTGGGCAACCTGTGCCAGTGCCTCACCATCTTCATAGTGAAGATTTTTTTCTTAATATCTAATCTAAATCCATCTTCTTCCAGTTTAAAGCCATTCCGCTTTGTCCTATTACTATATGCCTTTGTAAAGAGCTCCTTTCCAGATTTCTTGTGGGCCTCTTTTAGGTACTGAAAGGCAATTAGAGTCTCCCCAGGACCTTCTGTTTTCCAGGCTGAACAAGCCCAACTCTCTCAGCTTGTGTGATTGGCAAACTTGCTGAGGGTGCACTCTATCTCATTGTCCATGTCGCTAACAAAGATATTAAACATCACTGATCCCAATACCGCCTTCTGAGAAACACCATTAGTGACAGGTCTCCACTTGGACATTGAACTGTGACCACAAATCTCTGAGAGCAACCATCCAGCCAATTCCTTATTTATCCACTGAGTGGTCCATCCATCAAATCCATGCCTCTCCAATTTAGAAACAGCGCTGTCCCCTTCCACCTTTATAGGATGGGGCAGATTAAGTCTCTCCTGTGATTTTTATGCTGCAGCCTTACAACTCATCACAAGGCACAAGCAAGACACCTGAACTGCAACTTCCATAGACCACTACGGCAGCTGAAACAGTATTGTTGCTGATACCTGTCTCCAAAGAATGATATTTGAGCTGACTTGACAAATGAACACAACTAAAAAAATCAGTATATCCGTTCTAGTGGAACTTTTTAGTTTTCAGATGGGAGGATCTGGCTCTTTTAAAAAAGAAGCCAGAAGTAAATATTTTTGGACAAAACTTTTTACCACCCTGAGCTAATTAGAAATTGTCCATATCTGTTTCCCATCTAATAAAAATGAGCTTTTATGATCATCTTTGCTACTGTTATGAACCAATACTGGGCAATATTTCAATTATTCTGCTAGTATTTTCCAATGCTATTTTTCTTTCTTCTTTTGTGGTGAATTCTCCATGAATTGGCTTGTTAAACATTGTTTAACAATATTGTTTAAATATTGTTGGAGTGAAGTAAAAACCAGCTTGCTGTTCTAATGTTTTCCTAAATATGTGACTAAAGATCTCTAACTGTTTCCAGTCAGCTTCAGAAAACTGATGTGTGATGCTTTATCAACTGAACTTGTTATTGAGTTCCAGATGTTGATTTTCTGTCTCTGAAAGTACTCTTCTCCCTCACATGGTCCTCCTGAGCTGCTGAGTCTTTTGAAATAAACTCATGAGATTTTAATGCATGCATTATGTAGGTACTTAACTTCATGCCCCACTGAAAATGTGTTAATTCATACTTTTTGTTTGCACTGCACTTAAAATACTCATGTGATGAAGACCTGCTTTATCAGGAACCTGGTTTTGGTTTCTTTCAGGAAGAAAAAGAAAAGGGTATTTTTCTTCCCACCCCAAAGTTGAAGATTGCAGTGGCTCCCTTCTTACACATCTTATGTATATTCTTTTTTCTGAACCTTGAAAATAATTCTAACCCTTCCTCTATTTCCTTCAACTGCATGGCATCTCCACTGCAATCTACGGAACAGACTGCAATTCTTAGTCTCTTTTGTCATCAGCAAAACAGAAGCCAATATGGAATGGCAAGGGAAAAGCTAGAACAAATTAATAAATTGTTTTGTGGGTATATATAATTTTTTATTTCTAACATTTCCCAAGTGTACCCAGATATGTAGAGTGCAGTGAGCCTGGATAAAGCTGTAATGTGTCATATTATGCATTAAAGTTCTAATAACATTATACAAAATTTGATAAAGAGCATAAGAAAAGCTTGAAACAGAAGAAAAGGATGAAACCAGTAAGAAACCAAAAGTTAATGGAAGAAATAAAACCTTTGTGCCCCAGAGAGTTTTTCTGGGCTAGAAGGAGGGAGATGAGAAAGGAGGAGAACAAAAGATAAATAAAAGATTGCAAGGGGGAAGGAAAATGGTGCTCTGCTTTCATTGGGAATACTCAAATGTCTCACAAGATGAGCAGAGCATTAGGATATGAAAACCTAAAGGGCAATATAATCCCAAAGGGGAGCACTAGTTTCAAAAGAAGGTTTATTAAAACTTAGCTTGCTTTGCATAATGTCAGAAAAAGAAATACAGTGAAACTCTAACCTTTTTTCCTTTTCAACTTTCAGTCTCTTTCCACTCTTTTTTTTCTCTATAATCACTTTCCCTACCCTGTAACTTTACTCCTGCTTTCTGTTTATAACCTTTAGAATACTTTCATGAGCATATGCTATAATTCTCTTCCCTTTTCTTTATCTCCTTGTTCCTACAAGCTGGCTTGAATAAAGAAGTCATTATCAGCAAGCCCACAATGGGTCCAGACATCCACATTCAAGATGTTGTATAGATGATATATTGATCAGTCCTCAATGAGTAATAGCGTTCTAATGAAAAGAGCTTACAGAAGTTAATGTATCTGCTCATGCAAACCACAAACGAAGCATTCTGTGGCACAAAGGGTCTGGCCCTGTGAATTATAATTACTCCCTACAACAATAAAAGTCAGGAGTGGTTTTATTTATTTACCGCAATCAATGATAGTCTGTGGGCTACACATTGAAAATTCGTTTTACAAACCAGCACCCAGACTGTTTGCTTTTTCTGCTTCCATTGGGAATTAACCCTTCAGCTGCTGTTGCCAATCTTGTGGTAGATATCCCTATAGAAATGAAAAGACTGCAGTTTGTTCCAGTGTTGCTTAGGTTAAGAAAAGACTACAAGCATTAAGAGAGGAGTCACCACATGTGACTGCTCCCAGTAGAGACGGCATATATTAAAGCAGGATGAGTATATAAAGACAAAGACTTTCTGCCCTACATGAGCTACTTGAGAAGTCCCTGGTTTGAAAACTGTACCACAACACTGTGTCATGCAACTTCCACAATCTGATGAGAATGTTTTTTAAGCTTTAGAACCTCTTATTCTGTCCTCAAAGTGATGTACAGTAGAATAAATTCAATCTGTGCTAACATATACAGTATATATTAAAGGAAAACAAAAGGAGCACCATTCTACTCATTAATTAGATTGCAGGCAAAATAAAATTAAAATTCTGTTGACATCTATTCTAGAGAAGAATAAACCTGTTACTGTACTTCAGAAGAAGAGCAAAGATTAGAAACAAAACAAAACAAAATTAAAAATAAAATCTAATTATGCTACTTTGTAAATTATGTTCTGTATATTAAATACTGGTCTGCCAGCCTCTCAAAAAATATTCAAAGCCAGACGCTAAGAAACTTAGAGGGAAAGCCAATGTGGGTGATCAAAAGTGAGAAATAGGGTTTTTTTAAAGAACGTCTAAAAGAAAGGGCTGTCTGGAAAAGCGATGCAGGGGTGGAACAAGGGAATAATAGAAGTTCATAAAGTCCATGTGTGCCTCACAG
Source organism: Psittacus erithacus (assembly GCA_009867235.2). Classification (NCBI taxonomy): domain Eukaryota; kingdom Metazoa; phylum Chordata; class Aves; order Psittaciformes; family Psittacidae; genus Psittacus; species Psittacus erithacus. The sequence goes on along the minus strand of WYDI02141199.1, from coordinate 157,508 downwards.
GAGATAAAAACAGAATATCTGTTCACTATTTCTCTTGATACAACTTCTAGGGGACATCATATGTGACTAGCAACTTGAAAACAAACAAATGGAAATACTTTTCCACACAAAGAAAGGTGTTGTTCATTGACTCAGGATGCTACAGATGTCAGAAGTATGTGTGATTTCAAGAGACAAATGATCAATTTCATAGAAGACAACTCACAAAAGATCTCCTCAAGAAACCCTAAACTACAAATCACTAGAAGCTGGAAAAGAATCTGCAGGAAGTATTATTAAATTATATTTTTATGTTTTAATCCTGGCTTCTGAGACTGGCCACTGTCAGCTGAGGTTGGCCATAGCCTGGGCCAGTGAGCTGGGGATCCTGATTATGTTAAAATCTACCACTGACCCATAAAATAGAGCATTATTTTATGCAACTAACTAACTTGCCAAGAAGTAAATTAAGGAGGTCCTTTTTCAATGCTTTCACTGTAATTCAGATCAACAAATGACCATGTGATGGAAACATAGATGAAAAGACTTATTTCCTGACAGAGGTCTCTAACATTACATTTGCTCACGTGCACGCATCTGTTTTATTTGCTCCTCATATTTCTTATGTTTCTTAATGTAAAACTGCATGGACTCGTAGTTTCATTGGCTTGCAACACCTACCATGCTGAAGAAACAAAGAGCTTCCTTCATGAAGCGCCGGAATTATATGCAGCTAGCTTTTAATTGGCATGGGAATCCTCTGAAGGGGAGAAGTGAAGGCTCCAGAATTTCTGTCAAAAAACAAATTACCTTCCAAGTATCCAGGGCTAAAATACACACCGATAGGAAAAGAAAGTTACCATCCCTTGAATCCCAAATAATCTGGGATCTGAATTAATTATATCTTTCCAAAGATTAACCATAAATAGGAGTTGTCATCTTTCTTTTTTTTCTTTCTTGTTTTTTCCCTGCTGTGTGCGTACATATGTCCTTCTTAAGTCTTGGTAAATCTCTCTGATTAAGAGTAGGATTAATATAGAAGAATAAAATATTTAAGATCAAAAGGAAAATACATTTAACTTTTACCAACAAGAAATTGTTATTAACAAGCATTCTTTGAGTGAAAGAAAGGCTCCATGGGTACAAAGAACGGTTTAACTGAAAATATGAGGGGTTTTTTTTCATTAAATGAGTAATCTTTGAAAGGAAACATTTTATTTTCATATTTATTTCCATTTTAATCCTATTTCTTTCCTGCCTGAATTGCTGTCTTCTGATAAAGAATAAGATTTTAAATGGCTGGCTTCTGCTATTTCCATTCATCATGTAGGCCGTATATGAAAAGTGATAAATGAGAAATTATACTTAAAAAACCGCACGATAATATTTACCCTTCTCTCTTTTTTATTATTTGGAACCACGCAACATATTTTGCAATTTCAGTGGTATTAGAGTGAAAACTTGTACTCTTATTCTTTGATACTTACTGTATAAATAATTTAAAAAAGCAGACTAGTTAAGCCGCTAATAGCATTTTCATATTTTTATTATTATTTTTATACCTAGATCATTTAGCTGACACCAGAGACCATTTTGCATAGACTTCAGTAAGAAAGTATATATTCTATATGTAATGCTAGGTAGGTGCAAAAGAGTGCAACATGTAAATGCAATACAGAAAGTAGATCAAGATGACCTACCTTAGGTTTCTAAATATTTTAAAGATTACAAACAGAAAGATTGGCTTTCCTCAATCTTCACAAGAAGCTGAACTGAAAACTGATCTCCAAAAGGATCACATTTGTCAGAGGCACAATTTCTTTTCTCAGTTCTTTCCATAAATCCATACAAATTTAATTCACATTTAAAAATTACAATTCTTGCAAAAAAATGTTTCTTTTAAAACATTGTAATGTAAAGTTTTAGTATTTTTAATTTTTTCCATATAATGCTGAAAAAACATATTTCCAAGAAATGTGTGGGTTTTTGTTCTTGTTTCCTTCTTTACAACTCCATATGGCAGTAAGTTTTTATATTTTTTCTGTAATTCAGAAAGTAATGTGCATGCTACAGGGTAGGCAAGGGTTGTCATACACCAAGAGCTGAGGAAGCACCACCTTGATTTCAGAAAGTACAGGGTTCATTTCTCAGATACTGTTGTGACAACAGTGCCAGAAGCTGCAGGAATCTTGCCTACTTCTTTGTTTTACATGCAAATTTTCCTTCTGAATATACTGTCACATAACCACTGTCATATCATCACTGCTGTCAGCAAATCAATTTGAGGGTTTCATTAGAAACCTATTCTCTCATTTTAGAGAATCACATTGGGAAGGAACTGCAAAGTAGGTGTAAAGCCTATGGAAGATCTTCCATAAGAGATTAAATTTGTATATGAAAAGGGAGAAAATAAGTTACTGAAAGTCAGCCTGACTTTTAGATTTAGGTCTAAGGTCTGCAACTGGATTGTATTAGACTTGAATTAGGAAATTAAGACAAACAGCAGGAGATACTTCACCCATACCAATTAAAAGTGAACAGAAAAAAACAGGGACAGTATAAGGAAAGGAGGGGACTGAGATTAAAAAGACAGTAGAAAAACCAACTAAATATATTCCTAATGCAGGGAATGAGCTGAAGAGTAATGTTTCAGAGCACCCCAGGAATGATTAACAGTCAAAAGTCTAGCAGAAAAGTGACCTAAACAATCCTTCGGATTCTGAATATCCAATGAATGGTTACAAACATGATTACACAGTTCAGTTAGAATATACAGTATATTTGCTAACCAAGTGCACAAGTCCATGGGACTTGACGAGATGCATCCACAGGTCCTGAGGGAACTGTCTGATGACATGGCTAAGGAAAAGACAACTCCTGAACAAGACATCTAGCAGCTTCTAAGGAGAGGACTTTTAGGTGTTGTGTAGCTCCAGAAACATACCTGCTGGGAAAGCTATGGAGAGATAGCTGGAAAACTGCAGACATTCCTGTGGTCCCAGATGACCCTGCAGGGCTCAGCAGCCATATATCTGCAATCAATTACAGGCATTAGGAAGGCGATCTGGGAATTATGGGGGAGTGAAATAAAGTCAGTGAGTATATTAAATGGGAAATCCCATGGAGCAAGAGGAACTTTCTATGGGGTTCCTTCATGAAATTCTGCCCGTTTTCTCAGATTTAGGACTTGTGAGGCTATGAGTGAACAACTCTCTAGACACAAAAGGGAAGGCAGAAAGAAGGAGATCTATGGTGCATAATGTCAGAGTCAGATATTCACATCAACATGCAGAATCAGTTGGAAGGGCTGCAGAGAAAAATAGGTAAGCAAAGAAAAGCAGTGGGATGTCACTGCTTTAGGTGTCTGCTTAGGATGAGATATATTGTACTTCCTAACTCCAAGGGGGAAAAATAATCAGATATTTAAGAGTGTTTCTGAGGTGCTAGGATAACAGGAAACTGGAATTTTTCCTAGAAGATCATGCGTGTAATAGTAAGACTTTTTAATGTATGCATCAAATTGTATCTGCTGTACTCCTCCTCAGAAAGCTTCAGCGATGAGGGAACCCCCTCAGAACTGGAAGTCTGGCAGGTAAGAAAGCCTTCCTTGCCTGTACTGCATTTTGTCCTAGTTAGTTTAATTCAGTTTCTATTATTCCACTTTTCAGGTGTCCCTCTCTCTTTGTCTCCTCTCAAAAATGCTTTTGATTCATTAACACATGCAATCAAAGGCATTAATTACAATACTATATATCCCAGGTCCATAAAACACTCTTTCCAAGAGAGTGTGTAATTTTACTCTGTATTCTTCTGTCTGATAGCTTCCCTATAGTACAGTTGCTGTAGTTTTGCATGTCACAGACTCATTCATCTAACGGTTCTTGTCTTAATGATTTCATTTTTATTTTACCTGGTTTTTCTTACAGTACCACACACAGCGATTTACTGAAAATGCGCATCTACTGCATTAACATTGGTTATCAAATTAGTCATAAACAGAGGCATCAGGTAAATCTGAAGTGTATATTGGGGTGTATCTCTTTTACATTAACTTTCTGTTTTTAACTATGTTTGTCTTCTAAATGTGTTCACAAAATCTGTATGGTATTGCATTCTGACTAATGGTTTCCTAGTTGCTCATATTTGCCACTTCTCAAACACAAGTAGTTCATTTTCTCCAGCCACACTATTCTTAAGAGATGATAACAAATTGTAATGAGTTTTACTGTTTCGTGGTCACAACATTAGAAATACAGTGAAAAACATTACTGTCACACCTGAACTTCCTCTGGGAATTATGGCAGGCAACATCTTTTGAGATGTTCTCTTTGAAGACGTCATTGACACGTGGACTGGTTCACACCTATGGGAGCCAGATGGGTCCAGAAGTGTTGGGAGAGGTAGGAAGTCATGGCTTCCATGTTTTAAGCCTTCAAGGAGCCACAATGTTATGGTTCTGAAACACGTGAAATGTTTTCTTTCTCAGTCTCAGCAGATTAATACAAAGGTGGCAGCCAAGACACACAATGACACATAACCATCCCAATAATGCTAGTAAATGTTTGGATTTAAGATTTTTTTCATATTATTTTTTATCTTCCCTTTCACTAGAATGGTCAATTTTCCTATTTTTTCTACGCCAAAGTGGAAAATTAGCTTTAATGTGAAAACATCTGTGTTGCTGATTTAAGCACAATAACTTTGTCCTGTGCTATATAGCAATGAATCAATGATACATGGAGCCTAAGAAACCAGTAAGGGAAACGACCCCACACATGGGGAGAAAAGCAATTTGACAGTTCTCTGCACCTAATGCTTAAAGGGTGTAACTGTTGTGAATTTGTCTTACTAGCAGGAAACCTGGGTCCTGTAAGTTGCTTTCAGTACACTTGTTAACCACTCACTTGGATGTCCCTTCAATGTCTCAGTACTAGAAGTGGAGCACATATGTATATGTTTTAAGGAAGCAAGAACATCCATTTTTTAATGAGACTAGGATAACTTACTCAAGCTAAGCATCGGCCTTTTTATATGGTCTTCTAAATAAAAGATCCTACTCCAGGCGGCTTTTATAAAAAAGAAACAAAGCACGAGTAAGTCAATACAAGCATGATTTCTTCAAGAGACAAGTGCAGAACAATTCAAAGTGAGGAAAAAAGGAGAGATAAATGCATAGAAATTTTAATGGATTTTCTTATCCTCCAAGGGAAAGATAGTTGACTTTGAGCATTAAATATAGCTCTGTAGTTTCACATTTTAAAACTTTAAGCCCTCTCCCTGAATAACAAATCAAGGAATAAAAGACAAGAAATGCATTGCTTGATGAGCAAAATGTATGTCTAAATATTTATTTTAGTTCTCCTTATGCATGTTTTTGTGCACAACTATAGTGGTTAGGCAACCACCTCTTAAACAAGTATTATGTATTTTTACTTGCACAAATCCATTCAATGGTGATAAATATCACTGTTAGAAGCTGCATATCTGTCCTTCCTGAATACAATTCCCTCACTATTTGACACAAAATACCTGAAAAATGAGCCTAAAGGTTTTGAGATTTTTTGTCTGGATCTTTAGTTCTTATTTTACTACTAAGTCACTGCTGGTAAATTAGAATTGCAGTCATATTAACTTCAGAAAATGCTAGTGAAAGCAGCACAAAGTTCTTGCCCATCAATATTTAAAAAATTTGCAGAAATATTTGCTCTGCAAGCCTGTTTTTCTCAGAAGAAGGTAAGGGTGAATAAAAACAAAGAGTTCCAGTGAACAAGGAAATGTTGAGGTGAATTTACCTTTATTCCCACTGGTCTGCAAAGGTTCTGCAGGCATTCAGGCTTGTAGCCAGTCAAGAATTCAGAAGTGAGCTAAACGACGTATGAGAGGCATTCATCTTCTCTTAAAGTAAAATCCATGTAAAATAATGGTAACATCTTAGTGCAATGTCTGGGAGACACTTCAGTTCATTCCTTGTTTGAGTTATAAGTAACTGCCTGGATCTTCTGTCACACACCATGTTCTTGCCAGTCATCCTCTGGAAGGGTGGTCTGTTATGATCCCTTTCATATGTACTAATTATTTCAAGGTCTTTTCCATTCCTGCGCCTGATATGATCAAAGTACATATATTTGTGCTGTACTCCCATATTGGTAACATAGAAATTGTCCTCTTTTTGATCTAGGAAATACATAGGTCTTCCCCAGAACCATTTTTAAAATTCCCCCATGGTTTCTTTGTGAGCAATATCTATTTTTAGATTTTTACTCACAGAACAGGCTATAGCAGAATTAAACTTTGTACCAAACTTTTGTATGTGCTTAGTCTCCATCCTTTTCCAAACTTTTTGTGAAAAGATAAGTATTTGAGTGAGTGAGCCATTTCTATTTTCATTTTACAATACTTTACTTTAGAACTTCTGTTGATCATACTCAATTTGAATTCATCTGCTGCTTCTGCAATATGATGATTAATTTGGGGCATTATTCTATTTCTGTCAAATTATAAAGCCTTCATACAGTTTAGATTTGCTCTACTTCAGAATGATCTGATTTTTTCAGCTGATTTAAAGCTACAGTATTTAGTGCTTTACATCAGAAAAATGTAGCAAAACAATGCTGTGCCAACAACATATTTGATATTAGTTATGGCTTTTCTACCTATTTCTCCTGCTTTTTGAATCTTCACAGGACTTGTTTCATCATATTTCCTGCATACATATTGAAAAGTCCAGCAGATAAGTATGCAACTTGATGTAAAAATCTACTTACTGTCAAGAATTGCTGACAATTATGCAGGTGGTTATTAAGGCAGGAACTCCGTAAGATGCTTTGGAATTTGAGTTACCAAAGAATCATAAGATGGTTTGGTTTGGAAAGGGCCTTAAAAATTATTTCATTCCAACCCCCTGCCATGGGCAGGGACACCTTCCACTAGACCGGGTTGCTCAAAGCCCCATCCAACCTGTCCTTGAACACTGCCAGGGATGGGGCAGCCACGGCTTCTCTGGGCAACCTGTGCCACTGTCTCACCACCCTCATAGTAAAGAATTTTTTCTTTATATCTAATCTAAATCTCCTCTCTTTCAGTTTAGAGCCATTCCCCCTTGTCCAGTCACTCGTTGCTCTTGTCAAAATGTCTCTCTCCAGATTTCTTGTAAGCCCCCTTTTTAGGCACTGGAAGGTTGCCCTGGGGTCTCTTCAGGACTTTGTCTTCTTCAGGCAGAATAAGCCCAACTCACTCAGCCTGTCTTCACAGAAGAGGTACTCCAGCCCTCCAATCATCTTTGTGGCCCTCCTTTGAACTTGCTCAAGCAGATCCACATCCCTCTTGTGTTGGGTCCCAGAGCTGAACACAGTACTGCAGATGGTGTCTTATAAGAGTGGGGTATAAGGGGGAGAATCGCCACCGCTTCTTTTCATGCAGCCCATGATACAGTTGGCTTTCTGGACTGCAAACACATGCAATGCTGGCCCATGTTGAGCTTCTTGTCAATCAATATCCCCAAGTCCTTCTCCTCAGAGCTGCTCTCTATCCAGTCCCCACCCAGCCTGTATTTATGCTTGGGATTGCCCTCACCCAGGTGCAGGACCTCCCACTTGATCTTATTGAAGTTAATGCTGTTCTCACCTCTCAAGCCTGACAAGGTCCCTCTGGATGACATCCTTCCTTCCAGCATGTCAAATGCACCACACAGCTTGGTGTCATTGTCAAACTTCCTGCAGATGCACTTGATCCCATTGTCCATGTCACTGACAAAGATGCTAAACAGCACTGGTCCCAGTACTGACCCTTGAGGGACACTGCATCACTGGTCTCCACTTGGACATTGAGCTGTTGACCACAACTCCTTGAGTGCAAGCATCCAGGCAATTTCTTATCCACCAAGTGGGCCATCCATCAAATCCATGTCTCTCCAGTTTGGGCTGTCTTGCAAGACAGTGGCAAATGCCTTGCACAAGCCCACGTACATGATCTCAGCCACTCTTCCCTTACCCACCAGTGGTGTAACCCAGTTGTAGAAGCTGGGTTTTGTAGGCAATGATCTGTCCTTAATGAAGCCGTGCTGGCTGTTACCAATCACTTCCTTGTTTTCCTTCCTTATTTCCTGGAAACTGTGCTGAAGCACAGTTTCCAGGAGACTTTTCTCCATGATCTTGGTGGGCACCAAGGTGAGACTGACTGACCTATAGTTCCCTTGGTCTTCCTTGTTTCCCTTTTTAAAAATGGGGGTTATGTTTCCCCTTTTCCAGTAAGTGAGAACTTCACCTGACAGCCATGACTTCTCAAATATGGATAATTGCTTAGCCACGTCATTTGCTAGTTCCCGCAGGACCTGTGGATGTCTTTCACCAAGTCCCATGGAATTGTGCACCTTCAGGTTCCTCACATGGTCTCACCAGCATCTTTCAATCATTAACCTTTTTGAAAAGTATCAAAGGTTGTAAATGATCAGCTAAAAAGGTGGCCAACAGGTGGTCACACCTGTGCAACTGTGGCTGATGTACAGTATGCTTACATGTGCATTGGTTCTTTCCGGGAAAGCACCAGACTTCTTCCAGAAGAATTATTCTTGTTGAGTTGTCAGGTAAACTAGCACAGAAAATTTTTGTTTAAAAAGTGTACATTGGATAAAGTTATAAGTAACTATTAACTTTATTAAGAGAAATGTCTGACACTACTAACAAAGAATGTTCATATTTATACTTAACAAGGTCATTAATGTGTACAAATAAACAGCTAAAAAACCTTTCAGTGGAGCAGACGACTTCCACCTGCTTGTGTATACATGAAATCAGTCTTTATCTGCTCTTCGATGCACACACAATATTACTGTGGAATACAGTGAGAACTGTAAACTTTCTATTGACAGAAAACAGCAAATGGCACAGTTCAATGAAAAGAACGTCTATCTTAAATATTCCTCAGCTTGAGACCAGTTTTCTTCTGACCCATATATATGCACACAGGTAGTTGCCAGGCTGGAACCAGCGTAGGTATGCTTAGAAGTTTATGACTACCCAGGTGTATCAGAGATCCCAAAATCACCAGTCGTGAAGTAGCACAGTCCCATCTCTGCTATAATGCAAGAACACAAATACCCCAAAGGCCTCGGTTTTATTAAAACACAAATTAGAACAAGACAACTCTGAAAATAGACATGATTCAAGCTGAGTCAGAGGACAAGACAATGGCAGAAGAGCATTTAAAGAAGATATCTTCTGCCTTTCACCTACAGTTCCCTTCTGTTTTAGCGGCTGGCAGCAGTTCCCTGAGTAGCACAAACTCCTCTGTTGTACTTTATCCTTAGAGAAAACCTAAGCACTACTTAGCTGCTCCCTCACCACCTCCTTCCCTGGTGGTATGAGGAGGAGAATCAGAAAAAGGTAAAACTCACAGGGGAAATATGAACAGTTTAATAATAAAAATAAAAAAAAAATAATAACAGATGCTAGTAGTAATAATAATGATGATGATGAAAAGGGGGCAGAGAGAGAGAGGAATAAAACCTAAAAAAAGCAAGTGATGCAAGTTGCAATTGCTCACCACCGGCTAACTGTTGCCCATCCCATCCCTGAACAGTGATCGGTGGATCCCACTACATGTACTGGGCATGATGTACTGTGGTATGGAATACCCCTTTGGCTAGTTTGATCAGGTGTCCTGTCTTTGCTCTGTCCTGGCTTCTTGTGCCTGTCCTCGCTGGTCAAACATGAGAGACTGAAAAGTCCTTGATCCAGGTAAGTGCTATTTATCAACAACTGAAACATTGGTGTGCTATCAACATTATTCTCATACTATATATAAGGCACACCACTGCACCAGCTACTGAGAAGAAAACAAACTCTATCCCAGCTGAAACCAGGACACCCCCACACCTGTGAGGATAACCTACCTGTGACCAGTCCTGCCTAAAGTAGGGTGATGGGTTTATGTCATGTGGCAGGGTGCTCTCCACACTCCTCCTGGTCTCCTTATCCCCTCTATTCAAGCACCCTACCTCCTGCATCTCTCTTTCCCTACCCCCAAGCTGAGCATGCTAAAAGCTTTCCTGGCTCCATACGGGAATTTGCAGTTACACACGATAATACAGGCATTTACAAGCCTTCCTGCTGTCCATCACCCTAGCATATAGCTGGGCATTTTTCAGGGTGTCAGCTTCACCCTGAGAAGACATGACTAAAGCCTGGCAGCTGGACATAGGGGAAGAACCAACTTCTTTTTTTGTCTATCTCCCCTGGAGAGCTGGTGCCCCAGAGCAGCAGGACATAAGGTGTTTTCCCTGCAAGCTTGCACAATTAGTCCAGATAATTTTGATAAAAGGCCTATTCTGTGGAGGACAGGTAACTCAAACCACATAGCAACACATAATATAACTGTGTCCTTGTGACAGAGTATTTTTCTCTGAAGCCCACCTTCTTACATGTTTTACCACAGGAGGGAGTGATTTTTCAGTTTTTATATTGAAGTTTCTATTGAATTACATGGGATTTAGAGTAATTTCTATGGAAACTTATTAATCTCTATGGCAGGTTTCTATCCCTATTAAGTACCATATGATTTTTTTAATTTCTTTTTCATAAGGATAGCCTTGTAGCTAGAGGTAAAATCTTCAGTTGCACTATGCAAGGTGGAAAAAGGCAAAGATTCCAAACCCGAGGAATAACAGAAACAGTGAGAACAGCAGGAGAAAGGACTATATTTAGTATTTATTTTATTATTATGGGACTGATTTTTTCCAAAGCTTGGGTTCTCACAGTTCTACAGGAGATTACCAGGGACCAAACCATTTTTTAAAATTAATTTTTAATAATGTGTAATAATCTGAGTGGCACTGGTCTGTGTGTGGAATTAGAATTCCTCTGATAGAAAAAGAAATATTTGTGCAGAGTTTTATGAGCAAAGTTGACCTGAGGCTTCCTGAGGCTGATTGAGAAATTGCAGTCAACGAAGATCCTTAACCCCTTCCCAGCTCCATTTTCAATCTACTAAAGAATAAAGTCTCTGTGGCTTAATATACAAAGAAACTGACAAAGACCTGAAAAGAGCAATAAACTTGTACGTGATTACAAGAAGCTCATACTCCTTTTAAATTTAACTTAATGACCAAATGGGTTTTTCAGCACAGAATAGCATGAACCTTCTGTTCAGCATCTCATGGCTTTATTTAACAGAGCACTACATTTGAAACAAAATGTTCTGAGATCAGTTCTCTGCAACCCAGGAATTTGCTCTTAATTTCCCTTCCTTTAGTTAAGAGACAAGAAGCAGCAGCAATCAGCAAATCACATTTGATAGAGGCTCAAAATAAGTGTTCAAAAACTGGGCAATTCTGAACAGACAGCGAGGAGGGGGGGAAACACTGATCTGAATGTGCCTAATCCTAACAATAACCATGGAGTTAGCTGTCCTAATTCTTTCTAGAAAAGCCTGAAACATGGGTGTTAGCAGGGGTTAAGGAGAATATTTATGAGACCTAAAGATAAAGACCCTGCTGATGTTGCTGCCTGTTGCCACACATTTCCATTAACCTGCAACAACCTACCAGTGGGCCAGCTCTGTCGGTGTTAATCTCCGTAAACTTTTTCATCCAGTCAAACATGTTTTGCCAGGGCATTGTACTAACCTCAGAGCTTTCCAGCACTGCAAGTGATAATTATATTTATTAATGATTTCCGGTTACTCGAGGATACTGAATCTGCAGTGCAAAGAATTCACCTATTAACACCAAGTTGAAAGGGAAAGTGCAACCATCACTACCAAGGAAAACTCCTAGCCTCTAAGTGCTGCCAGATTTAAGATTAAGACTTCTATATTTAAGCCAGAGGAAATATGATGAGGAAGTCATAACCAAAATCAAGAAATGTATTGCACATGTAGTAAATTGTTTTACATACATTGCCATTAGGAAAAATAATAAATAAAAAATCAATGCAGAATATTGCAAAGTCTGTAAGGTTTAACACTACTTTCTTTTATAAATTTTATTTCAAAGTTTGCTTAAAAAATTTGAATGTGAATATTCATTGGGAGGATATAACTAGAAATATAATCCCTCTGGAATATGCCAACATACAAACATTATTTAAGGGAAACAAGTATGATGTTGTCTAATTTAATTTTCAGTCTTCTAAATTTCTGTGCTTTAAATCACATTTCTCAAGGATGAGGACACTAAAACATCAGTGACAGCGGAGGACTGGTGGCCTTTGTACTGGAAATTTCTAATGCTATTGCAAATTTTCTTAAATGTAACAAATTCTGTTCATCCTTAGTGCTTAACTCTGTACTAGCTGATTTAGTAATCAGAAAAATGGGGAAATGGCAGGAAGACCATGCTGCTAGGTGTACTCTGCATTTTCCTGGGAAGCCTAATGAAATTGTGAGTGCCCCAGAGTAAATGGGATTTTTGTTGCTGAACTGTTGTTGGGTCAAGATATTACTGGAGATGAGGCTTAAAGGGTCTGTCAGGATTAGGAAAATAAGTGACACTTTATAATATGTTAAACATGTTTTAATTAATATGGTTTAAAGCATTAGTAGCATCTGCTGATGTTTGCTGGTGGCGATCCAAACTCACTGGCAGTAGCCGCTAGTCAGCCACCTAAGTATTAGCACAGTGTACTGCCACATCTGTTTAAGAGCAAAAGTAGCAGGATCAACCACTACTTATAATGAACTCAACTGTTTCCTCTAGTTAGGCCTTAGCTAAACCCACACATAGGAGAATATGTTAGAAATATGTATCAGGATAAAGTAAAGAAACGTTTCCTGCTCATGAAAGAAGACAGAGAGGACATCAGGACTGGCAGGAGGGATATGTGTGAAGAAGCCTGCACAGGCAGTTATCAACCAGCAGAAATCCATCCTGGTCTGATGGCACAGTGAGCTATGTGCAAGCTGCAAGAGGAATTTAACTGACACCAGAAGAAGGGCTGAATCAGAGTGAGGGTTGAAGGGCTGGTAAAATGCTGGTTGCTGGAAGGTTGAATGTGTACAATAGTGAATCAGGATAAAGAAACTGACTTGCCATGCCACATTCAAAGTGGGACCAAGATGAAACAAAAGCAGACACAAGAAGTGTAGAAGAAGGTGTCTTCATTATGTCTCTCTTATTTTCTGTGTCTTTCTGTCACTTGCTTTCCTAGCTACTTGCCAGTGCTTCTTATGTGGTCTATTACTCAAATTTGTTGCACAGTAATTGTACAAAAAGATGGCAGATAAAAAAGGTTTCTGTTTGTGTGGAATGACAACAGTTATAGCTGTTAATTATACATCCTTAAATATGCACCTTTGCAACATGCAAAGACTTCCTCTTTCGGGCTGGGGTTCCACCACTGTATTACAGTCATCTAAATAAAACATGCAAGTAGAAGCTGGAAAACCAGCCTCCATCCAACTCCCAGCCAGGTATTCCTATTGCCTCCTCTGTGTTGAAATTAGCCAGGGGGAGAAGCAGGTGAGAGAAGCACTCTAGCTCACCATGGGTATGCATGCATGCTCATTACTGCAAGTGCTGATGCAAGATAAGTGGCAGAAAAGTGTGCTGAAACAAGGCAGAGGGTAGACTGGAATTACCTACTTTGACAGCATACCACACTGGTTAGCTTAAAGCAGTTATGAATCCTCAACCTCAGGCTTTACTTAAATTTAAATTATTTATTTGATGAGGAAAATGCCTACATTTTGTTTACATCAAAATAAAGGTGTTAACATTACAACTTATAATAGTTTTAATAAACAAAAAGCATAATTGCACTTGAAATTTGCTGAAAGTGAGATGGAAAGGAAAGCAATATTAATTGAGAAACTTGAAGGTAAATTACAGGGTAAAGTATATGTTTACTCTTAAGTGACCAGAGAAGACATTCTGAAGTCTACATAAAGATCAACAATACCTGTGTTCACAAAGGCAAAAATCACTGCTGCCATCTTTCATGATCTCTTCTTTTATACTGCTGTTCTCATAGACATGCAATTGCCCCAGTGAATTTAAAGGACTGCTTGAAGACATTTTCTAACTCACTGGCAGAGCTCTCAGAAGGAGAAACAGCCAGTACTATCCATTGTTTCTCCTCCCTGGTAGAGAAAGAAGGTGTTGTGTTTTAAGCCTGTCCTGAACCTGGGACAGAAGGCCAGTGGTATTCTGCGGAAGGTGAAGTCCCTCCATGTTGCACAGAGCAGGGTGCTGTGCAGAAGGCACTGCAACTTGGCAGCAGCTCAAAGGCATGAAGAAACTGGGGGGTTATGTCATCACACTTAGTCTTCCTTTCCTCCTGTCCCTCTCCCAAGGACATCTCTTCGTCCAGCTTCTTTTTGCTCAGGTTTTCCTCTTTGAGCACACAAGTTCTGAAGACTGGAGAAGGAAAGCTACTGTCCTCCAGTGGAGGGTTGGAGCTACCCTGGCTTCTCTCTGGACTAGAAAAGAAAGAGTTCAGAAGGAGCAGATGGGTGTGTAAGGCATTGAAGGGAAGCCATTCAAGCCAAAGTGAAGATAATAAGACGGAGGGAAAAAAATCCAGAAACATAAGCTTGAGTGAGCTGTGGTAGCATCCTTACCTATTGCCATATGTAAGTCCCATAAATCCTGGTTGTGCTCTGTTGATAAAAAGGGGCAAATGATGGCAACACCAAGACACTGTCATGTAGTGCATAGCAGTCTGTTTATGCCATGTCAGTTATTAGATTCTTCAACTCACTAGCTGTCTCAATCTCCACTGCTTATTATATGCATATCTGAATTTCAAACATCTTGAGTATTCAGACAACTTTATACTGGCTTCAAAATACCACTTTCTTACATCAGCCTCCAATTTTCACGTAAAGGTGAGTTTATACTAATAAGAAGGCTATATGCGAGAAAGAGGGTATGGCAGCTGATACCATGACAGGGTTTGTGAAACAGAGACATCTACTGGTTGAGCTTTGGGGGGAAAGATCCTATTTTGTTTTGTGACTTTACAGTGCAGTGCCCTACTCCTTTTCTTTGATTTGAATCATTAATCTGTTATGATAGGCCTGTCACTAATCCATGGCCTCAGAAAATATGCACACGTGTTAAAATGAGTTTTGCCACAAATTATTTAGCAATTTACAAAGCAATGCTCAACACATGCCACCAAGTGATTTTAACCTTCTGCATGCTTGCAGTGTTTTTCAAAACCCTTAGTGAAAATTAATCATTTAGCACAACATAGAATCACCAACGCTTACGGGAATGCTACAAGGTTTTAAAGAAGAATTTCCTAAAGTGGCAAAAGCAGAAATACTGTACCTGGCCACTGAATCTCATAGTTTTCAGCTCTGTACCATTACCATTGAGGTTACACAGACAACATATGTATCTTGTTTACTTCCTGAGACCTAAAGTATGACAGAAGTAAGCTAAGGATCCTAAAACCCCAGTAAACAATATATTTCATGCTTACATAACAGCTACATTTTTCTACTGGGGGAGAAATAACATAATGACAGGAGGATCTTGGAAGGACTAGAGGTTTGAGTAGATACAAGTAAACTAGTGAAGTCTGATCACTTATACAAACTTTATTTAAATTATCTATGTTTCATAAGTCTACAGAAACTGACGTTCCTATACATACAAATTTTTTAGGGTTTCCCAGTATCTTTTTACTAGATCAATCTAAAAATATTGTCAAACATGCCTTGCTTACAAAACCTGTCTGAATAAACAACCTTTTCTGCATTTTGTCCAACTTGATTTAGCACAAAAAAGAGAGAAAATTATTTGTTTTAAGGAATAAAATGCATAAGAACCATGTTTTAGAATGAAAAAAATCAGAAAAAATCTTCAATTTAAGGAGTTTAATTCAATAAAAAAATGACTACTTGCTTAAAAAAAAATAAATAAATAGGAAGATCTGATACAAGCTATGCAGTTAAACAAATACCAGCTCTGTAAAATGACAATTTTCAGTAAGCCAGGGCTGCATACATTTGAGGAAACAATGCTTCTCTGTGGTAATAAGCACCATGTAAAATTTTTAGAGAGGTCATAAGACAGGTAAGTAGAGAGATAGACGGACGTGTGTAGGTAGGTAGAATCCTTTCAGCTTTTGGATCGCATTTCATTTCAGAGCCTTTTAATCCATGATGTCTTCTTACAAAAAAAGAAAAAAAAAACAGCTTATGCTAAGATACAGCACTACTTCAATGAGTTGTATTTACTCACCATATTATTGTGCCTGCTGGGACATTTCCCAGAGGATAGAAATATCATTTAAAGAGTTAAGAGGGAAGAAGTTCCCTATGAAACTTTCTTCTGTGTCCAGTAGTTCTGTTGCTAAAGTGAGCAACAGCTGTGGCTCACCTCTCAAAATATATGTTGTATCATGACTGATGTCACTCTTTGGGGTTAAGCTAGGGTGGTAGGAGCCGGTTCAGGTCTAATTGTTGAAATGTATGCTTAGTTCAAGTTAAACAATAGATCCCTAGGAAAAAAAAAATCAGCACAGAGGTGCTGAGTTGTGAAAAGAGTGTTATTTTGGGCCCAGTCGCCTGAATAGATTTGTTAAAGCCCATGGCTGATGTATGCTAAGCAGAGCCAGGCAGTATGTGGAGAGAAAGGGAGGGCAGGCCAGTTGAGCGGGCACATCAGTCTCTGAGCCAGGGCACACACTTTGATGGCTCCTTTGGAGGTATGAGTGAAAGCCAAACCTCTGTTCCCTCCTTTTTTTCATTTCTGCCATGCAAAGATAATCAGGTTTATGTAAAGTATGTGTGCTCTTTTGACAGTCCACGATATCTCATTAATTCAATCACACCAAACACCATTGTTCCCAAAGTGTTTGAAATGCGGATAGGCATGGAGGCTTTCTTAATCCTGTCAATCAATGTTAACATTTTTCTTGCAGTTGCCATGGCCAGGGCCAGAGTTCATGAAAACACAGAATAAGAGCCAACAAAACAAGAATAAAGACTTATTTGAGACACTCTTTTTAAAGGACATCTACCATGCACAAAACATGGGAAGTAAATGTAGACAAGTTTGGACACTATGGCTCACTGAGAGGAAAAAGGGGGAAAAAGAATTTGAAAATCAAATAGGCCTATAAAAACTTGACCCAAGAGTCTCTGGGAAAAACCCGATGAATTGCTCCCTAGTAGAACAATGTTCTTTCTTTCGTGCGTTCTTCAGGAGTACAATGCTCAATATATTATAACACATGCCACTGATGTCTTTACACTGCTGTAAGCCAGCTCAGACCATCGGAATGCTGATCACCGACAACAAGAGACTGTGCAGCGGTAATTCTCTCTTTCTCCTGCTTGGCTGCAAACAAGCACTGGGAAAATTATTCATGCATATAGGCCAACAAAGCAGAGATGGGAGATTTGCGATGTCATGCAGCGAGATCATGTGACAAACATTAAAATAAAACCCTCAAGCCTTCACCCTTTGAGACTTTGTAAAATAACCAATTTATCCCTATGAATATAGCAGCTAAAATGTCTTATTGCGCTGGTGGAAATCTCGGCCATTTTAGTACTGCTGTACTGATTAATGAGACCACAGTGCACGTGCTAAACAAAGAAAAATAACAATTACATAATTATGCAATTGCTAAAGCTACATAACAAAAGCCCTCACTGGGATTTTCTACAGCTTTGCTGGTTGCTAACAGGCCTCAGGTACCTTTATATATACTTCTTCATTAACTTGGAGAAAAGATGTGTCATTAAGCCATAAAGGGATCCAAAGATAGATTTTTACCTAGGTACATAGAGAATTTTTGGATATCCATGTAGGTGTCTTGCTTTACAATTTGAATCAAATTTTATTTGCAGTTAAAAAAACCTAATCAACCAAACAAAAACCAAAACAACACCAAACTCAGCAACACCTTGTATGTGGTTGGAGTTGTACCTAAACCTAGAACAGCTGGCAACTTAGCTGTGCAAAAGAAAGAAATGGCAGCTCCCTGGAAGTTAGTGACAATTGTCACACATACCACTTCAAGGTTTCTTCTTCAAGATCTCTGCAGGAAAGAAAGCAAGGCCTTTTGGCAATGGCAATTAAGGAGTGCTTTGCTACCATTGTGGCAGATGTCCACTGATCTAGAAATATACATCCACACAGATCAATAAAGCCTGACATGATACAGAGTGCTTTGGTGGGATGGCACAGTAAAACAGCCTCTCTGCTGAGAACAGCCCCTTAGTGCACTAGAGTCTATCATCTGTACCTGTTAGCAGGTAAGAAGAAAAGTGAATTTTCTACCTTACTGGTAGTGAAATGGAACTGGAATATTGTGTACACATCTAGTGATTATACTTTTTAAAGGATGTTGAAAATTTTTGAGCTGTAATGATATCCTGTCTCAAAAGAAGGCAACACCTGCCTTTGCCACTCATTCCAGGTTTGCCATTCTTTGAGTATTCAGCTGCCTGGTATTTGTAACAACTCTTCCACTTTAACAAGCCAAAGTAAAGCATCCAATTCCAGAGGTCATTCCCATTAGGCTTTCCAAAAGTACTGCATTTAGAGTAGATAAACTCAGTTCTCTATGCCTTTCATTCCCATAATCTATTTTTCCTTTTGTCCCCCATAAGGTACCATTTTTTCCCTCCTCACACTGGGTAGATGTTCTCCAGATGAGACCATTGAAACCACAGGACTTTCTGAACTGGGCTGTCAGCACCATGGAGCTGCAGATCCTAACAACTATCTCTGAAGAGAGGAAGGAGTGGGAAGAGAACAGAAGTGAAGGTAAAAAGTAATTCTGAGGTATTTCTTTCCATTCTTGTGCTTATCAGTAAGCTAAGGTATCTGCTGCACATTTTCCAGAAATGATTCAGATAAATCAAAGGTCGCAGGGCTCACAGGCAGAGTATGTAGTTTAAGAAAGTCTTCCCAATGAGATGTCAAGAGTTTCTGCATAATGCTAGACATAATTGGATCAGATGATTTACTTAGTAAAGGAGAATAACATTGTTTTGGGGGGAGTATGATTTAGTTGGAGGGGGGAGGGGTTAGTTTTATCCTATAACATCTGAAAGACCTAAGTAACCCACTTAATGGGTGGGAGGGCTTTTACTACATGATACCTAGAGAATATTTTCATCAGGCAGGAGAAAAAGGAGAGAATGTTGGTGAAATTCTTCACTACGTATTACTCAGGAAATATAGTTACAGTTCATCTGAATAAACAAGTTTTCAGTTGCAGTGTATTTCACTAGGTTTTCTCTCCTAGTTGCAGCTCCCCAGTGCTTTACTTAATATCAAGCATCATTGTCAGAATAATCTGGTACTTAGTATGTGCTTAAATGTACCAATACCTGAAATCAACAGCTAAGAAATTAAATATGCAAAGAATGTATTAGCCAGAAATTGATAAGTAAAGGTGTTCTGGATAATAGATGATTATATATTGATGGAAGTTTTATGGGTTACTTTATACTCAATTCCAGTAGATAGATTCCACTTCTGACAATATCTTCAGCTGAAAAAACCCATGAATCTGTTATGTTATTTTCTACATTGCCAGCCTCCTTCTTTCCTCCCCTTCTCTCCCCTTCTCTCCCACCCTGCATCAGCATTCCCTCACTCCCCATATTCTGTTTGATCCCTCCTGCTTTCCTCAGTGCCTTGCGCACAATACAAGCATAGGAAGCTTTGGTCATTCCACCATTCTTTCCCTGTTGCCTCTAGCTGCAATATAGCTCCATTTTAGAATAATTATTTGTGAGACAAATGGTAAATTCACCCAGAATTACATCTGATGAATCCATCTTGGTCACATCCCATGACTCACCTCATGAGAACTTTGGACCATGGATCTACATAAGTTTGCCATTGTGGCTGCAGTGATAAAGCTGCACTATTAGTTTGCTAAAAAGGGAAGCAATTCAATATTTATAATGCCAAATGAATGAGACTATTACACTTTCCAATATGTTGCAATAATCCTTTCAACATTATTCACAGTATTACTGACATTCATAAACACGAGGTGTATTCACTGTGTATCCGCCAGTTATTATGTGGAATGGGAAGGCCACAAAATACTATTTAAGTATTCATCTTTGTGGGGAGAAGAGCTACCTTGTTTTCTGAGGAAGACCAGAAAGCATCAGTAACCTCCTTGAAGTGACCTTACTTATTGTTCCCCTGTTAGAGCACAGCAGCCTCCTCGTAGCAAGCTGGTACCGCTCTGTTATGTACCGCAGGCAGAGCCATGGGAGCTGTAGAGCCCCGGGGGCTCAGCAAGAGTTGAGTACAGTCACATTTGCCTGTGGCCAGTTGCTTATTAATACAGATGTAGCACCTTTAAACGAATATTAGCTCTAGATGAGTAGTAACTTATGAAATCACAGGAAAATTCAGGTTGGATTGACCTCTCAGCAATGAGGTCAGACAAAGGTTGCTTAGGGGTTTATCCAGTCTTGAAAACCTTGACTTCACAGCCTATCTGGGCAACCTCATCTATCAGTGAGCTGTACTCACAATGGAAGAGTTTCTTGTATCTGACCAGATCCACTTTTGTTTCAACTCACAGCTTTGTCTATTTTTCTCACACCATACACCACTGAGAAGAGTCTGGCTTTGTTCTGTCAATATGTTCCCCATGGGTAATGGAAGGCTGCTATTAAATCTCCTCAAACCATTTCTTCATCAGCCTGACCAAGTCTCACTTCCTCAGCCTGCCCTCATAGGACAAGTACTCCAGATCCTAACCATCTCAGTGGCCCTTTGCTGAAATTGCTCAGCAGATAAATATCTTCTTTTCCAGTGAGATCCCAATAAGTAATACAGCATTCTATAAATCATCTAATACGTGTTGATTTTTGAGGGATAAGAACTTCCCTCCTTCTATCAGCTCTTGCCCTGCTGATTATAGCAAACAATGCTGTTGGCTGTCAGTGCTACCATGGCATGCTGCTGGCTCCTTTCCAGCCTCCTGTCCACCAGGACCCCCAGACACTTCTCCACAGAGCTGCTCTCTCAGCACTCACAGCCCAGACTGAAGTGTGACAAGAGTCTCTTCCTTTCCCAGTACAGGGCCAAATATTTGTCTTTGTATTTCATAAGGTTCTTTTTTTGTTCCCTCCTGCAGCCTGTCTGGGTACCTCTACATGGCAGCCTTGTCCTTTAGCACAGTGGGTGGTCCTCACAATAAGGTGTCATCTTCAAACTTGGTAAGACTGCTGTCCACCATCTCCTCCAAGTCACTGCTAAAGATGTTGAAGAGTTCAGGTCCTATTAGAGACCCCAGCGTTATGTCACTGGTTATCAGCCTGAAGGCAAAGCCTGACTCATTAACTGCTATATTCTGAACCTGGATATTCTACTGTTATTTTCACCTATCCAGTTTTCCACCCATCTGGCTGAGCTTAGGTGATAATCTGCAGACCTTTATAATAAAAAACTATTATAGAGAGACCACAAAACTGTACAAACACAGCTTTTTACCCCCATGGCTTTCTCACTTTTCTTTTTCGGAGAGTGCAAACACATATAAATGAATTTGTTTGTGCACTTTTATGGAGCTGCAACTTCCCCTGGAAAAGTGTCCTTGCACTTTCCTCTAAGTTCCTATAAGTTCAGCCAAAGGAAAAAAAAATAAAGAAAAAAGTATAAAGAGTCAAAAACTTTAGAGAGGCTTAATTACACTTTGTTGTAACATATTCATGGTTGCCAGATGAGCACTGTCAGAACTAACGTAAACACCTTATTAGAATATATATTTCAACCTAAATTAAGCAAAGGCATTAATCTTCAGCATGTATACATAAATCCAGACTGTAATTCTTTTAACTTTTTTTCTTTATAATAATTTAACACCGGCTTTAATATAAAAGGCAGCAAGACTATTGGTTACACTTTTCCATTTACAAAACAAAACATATACCATAATTCAGAAGTATTCTATATATTTTACCCATAATTTTTAATCAAAAGACCCAAACATACCTCAGAATGTAACCCTGCCTTCAAACAGGGATGAAATGCACAAGATCACATCTGTAAAAGTGAACATACTTGAGGAAGTATGAGCACTTTAAAAAAGGATAAGCCTTATGGATGTTAATCGGAAAGCGTAATTAGACTAAGAGACGCCTAAAATGGTGATCCCTTCTCTTCCCCCTCCCTCCAGCTCAAAGCAGCTTCTCTCTTCACTCCAGCATGAGTCTACAGGATAGGCATACAGCAGTTTTTTTCTCCTTCATTACTCACTCTTCACAAACCTTGACACTAAACTACCAGCTGTAGATGAATTTTTTTTAGAACCAAAGTACAGTGTTCCTTCAGGTGATCACACCGTCTTCACTTGAGTTTTCCTTATTTCTGCTCTTCTGAGAAGAAGATTAGATAGTAATTTTATCTCAGGACATTGTCATTTATGCAAAGAAGCTATAGCAATTCAAGGCATTACCACCCTACACCAGTGACTCTAGTCTGGGTCAGTGCGAAGCAGGAGGGACGAGCTAAGTTAAAAAGCTGGCCCTGAACTGAAACACAATTCTCCAAGTACCTGCTGTGTGAGTTGTATGTCTCAGCTGGGGGCAACAGTGAGCAGGAAGATGTGGTGACTTCATGGTGGCATCAGCTTTGTAAATTGTTGATGGATACTGCAGAAAAGTTCTGGCAAGTAGAGCTGGAGCAACTTAAGATGCTACAAGGGTAACTGTAGGGCAAAAAGACATAAACAGGCACTGAGGTAATTTTAAGAGATTACCCCAAGCAATGAGTTTTAATCAGCTGAGGACTGTAGTGCATTTGCCACCACGCAAGGGAAAGACAAGCACCTGGGCAGAGATATAAGTGATCCTGTACTGCTAAATGCCTCACAACATCTTTCTTGAGGAGTCTCACAGTGTTATTTTTCAGAAACAGCTGGCAAAAAATTCTGAAATTTATTGTGATCCTGGAAGAGTTTTAGTATAAAACTACATTGATATAAACACACATTGGCTTTGGGTTCTTCTGTTTGTGTTTAGGGTTCTTTTTCTTTAAGGCTGTGTATTTTTAGTCCCCATTGGTATTCCCTACTCTCTGTCAGGAGTATTTTGACAAATTCATTGTTCACCTGGAAGCCAGAGAGCCAAAGACCACTTATCATAACTAGGTAGGTAATCCTGGGGATGCTCACTGGAAAGAAATGCATATGCATCTTTGAATTCCTTGTACTGTATTTGTTAATACTCAGAGCTACTTAAAACCACAGATATTTTCAAGGCACACAGGAGTCTTTCTTCTAAAGAGCCTTCAAGGATTGGCAAATAGCTATATTCAAAGATGGCAACTGAGACATATCTGTTTGTAATTGATTTTCGTAAGGTTTAAAAAACAAACTTGGCAAGGCTCTGTAAATGCAACAAAATGTGTAGCACCTAATGGATTAGTTCTCTCTCTCTGTGGCATAAAGAAGCTCCCCTCAGTCCTGATAACAACTAATGGGAAATTGCACTCTGAAGTGCAGTAAATCCATCTATTAAAAGGGTAAAGAGACCTCAGACTTTGAAAACAAGGAATACTGCAGAATGTTCTGTCAGTCTTGTGCTGGACAGGATTTGGTTTGCTTTTATGGCACCACATAAAGAAGTAATAGGTTATAAAGCTTTCAGGGCCCTAGCATAGGTGACAGAGTTTTTATACCCCTCTGCACAACTGAATAAGAAACAGATGTCATAGCCCTGGCCTACACACTCTCCTCTGTGCCAAAGGCTATGAGAAGAGTAGAGGAGCAAGCAGTACGCCCATTGCCCTGTAAAGTTAATGTGTTTGTTGAGGCCACAGCCTGTTTGCAGTTGTAAGACCACAACTGGACAAAGTTTTGATTTCCAACAGCATTTGCAAGCAGTGAAATTATAGACACAAAATTTATTCTACCTGAAAACTGTTTATTGCAAATGCGTGACTTCATATGCAGTTAAATTTACTTCCAGTCTGACAGGGGTTTCAATCCTCACCTAGTAACTCTTTCACTGGAGAGCAGACTGAAAATTTTACTAACTTCCATTCTTCAGCTATTGCCAGGAAAGATAAAGCGACACTGGATGAGTCGTGTTAAATAGCTGCAGGCAATCACAAAATTTATGAACAAAAATATTTTCAAGCTTTGAGTCTATAAGGAAACAACAGACCAGGATCTTTTCTATTCTTTTAGAAAGGAATGCATGGAAGAAAAAAAAGGTTTCATACTGGTAATTGTGATCTTGCAGCTGTCAAAAGGTACTTACCTGCCCCATGTTAAATTTGTTCAGCACCTAGAATACAATGCTTCCACAGCCCTCACTGTGCTTCTTTCCATATGCAGTAACAGGGGATGTGAACATGTTGTGCTTAATATTAAATAACTAAAAATGCCCCAGAAAATTAATGGGAATCAGACAGAACAGAGTTCTTGATCCACATGAATGTGCAGGGTGAAAGCATAGATAAATTTGGATTAGCAAGCAAAACTGAGCTCTGCTGTTAAATAGCACTTGATTCCATTAGACTGTGTCGGATTGTTAAAAATGCTAACATTATGTGTGACTATTCATTTTCATCACCTGCTCTTGATTAATCCAGTCCTAAATGGCATCTGTGGACCCTGCCATCTCATACTACTTAATTAAATTAGCAACACATTTGTCTCCCCCATTTTCCTATCAAAGGGTTGTGCTCAGGAGAAATAAAACCTTTGTTCATCGCAACTCCATATAATTTACACTCCTTTTTTCCTTTTTCCTCCAGCTCCTGGCTCAGATGTTAAATTGTAACTGGTAATAGGGAGCTATTAGGTCTAGTGAAGCATGTCAAAGAAGTCAGTAGCAAACCAGACCTGAAAGGAAGCCTCAGATCTCATAAAACAACAGGGTCAAGATTCTAGATTCAGGATTACATTGTACCAAGATTCATTCATTTTGCAGCAAAGAAGCACATAACCTTTATATATATATTTGCAGCAGAAAGATGGGAGAAACGCTGAAGGACAAGGGAAGGAGAGGGAAAGATGCTGAAACAGGTAGAAAGCTTTTGCTTGGTTATTTTTCCAAGAAGGTAAAGAATATTATTGTCACATATGTTACTCGTATATGAGTAATGGAACCCAGCGTATTGTGTTTCCAGGATAAGTGTTTAATATAATTTACACTGCTAGAAAACAGTACTATAAAGTAATAACATACTGAACAATATATGGTCACAAAATGTATTGTGTGAAAACAAAGCGTCCACTGTACAATTAAACCTAATCTCCACTTGTAAATTAATATAATCCTATATGTAGCTTCCGCTAAACTCTGCTCCTCAAAAATGTTAAATCCTTTCATCCTCAGAAGTCCCTATGACAACTTGTGGTACATGTTACATGTCAGTCAAGCCAGGATAACCTAAATACTAGCAGCTGGTTCTCAGGTTCTTTTCTTTCCAGTCTTACAGTGATATGAGAAGAGGTCGAGATACAGAATGCTTATGTTCCTGGTTGTACCTGAACTGCAGAGGGCAGGCTGGCAGGAGTGTGCAGCAGGCTCTTTGCCTTGTTCCTCATGTAGACAGTCCCTTCCAGTGCTGAGATGGGAAGCTAAGGGTTTGCAGATCTTTCTTCAGCCTCCCTTACCCTCCTGCAAGTAACCCTCTACAGCAGAGGGTGAGGAAGCTGACACTGAGTCAGCTTCATCTCCCTGTGCCACAGTTTCCCCTTTGGAAGTTACTCTTCCAAGAACTGTAGTGACAAATTCACTCACACCTGTGAAGCACCCACGGTAGTTGTGAAAGTGCAGGATAACCCATGAGGATAATGACACGCTGAGGAATCTGAAAATAATAAATTAGATCCTGCAAGATGCGATGCTTTTACACACTCTGTGCAGAGGTATCCTGAGCCCTGTGTTTGGTATTTGTTCTTCCCATGCACACACAGGTGAGTGAGAGGCCTGATAAAGACATTACCAGAAAGCATTTACTTAGGGAAGTACCAGCGCCAGCCAGTTGTGAGTCACTGCAGACAGCTGCTTCAGCAGCTGTGTCCTCTTTCATCTGCAATTATACCACAGATAGATGGCATAAAGCCAGAATACCCAACAATCCCGATAGAGGTGCTCAGTTGGGATGTAGGATCTGCATTTTGAAATACTCTATGCTTATCAACTTGGGACAGGGACGTGAACTTACCTTCTTTAAGTATGCCTCAGCCCTGATTTCCTTATTCTTTTTTGCCCATCTTCCTATAAAAGAAGTGTTTATTGTGCCAGAAAAGGAGCAAACTGCTTCTATAGCACAGTCTTAGAAACTGAGGCTCACTTCCCTCCTCAAACAGGCACTCACTTTTAGTTCTTGACATAAGTCAGCTGAACAAGCAACTTGGTTAAAACCGTGTCAATCCTCTCTTCTCAATGTGCCTTTAGCACATGTAAAGGCACCCCACTCAAAGAGCTGTCACCCTAAGTAACCCAAAAATCCTGATTCAGTCTTGAACAATGCTCTTGGCAATGCCAAAAACTCAACAGTTCAGTACATGTCAGCCCATGCAAATATCCTTTGTATTGATTGGAGGGCTAAAATGTCTCTGTAAACATGTGGAAAATGAGTGCCTAAAGTGCTAGACACAAATACGCCAGAAATAGGTAGACACCTTTCTCATCAGAATGTGAATGGCTTCATTTAGAGGAGACATTGGAAAAAAAATGAAAAGCAGTTGTTGATAAGCTCCCTAACCACCACCTGCTCTATCCACTGAATAAAGCAAAGGCATACTGTACTCAAGTAATCTTATAGTGATCATCTAATTGACTGTATCATAATTTATACCTGCAGGCAAATGATTTAAATTTTTCTGTACAGTCTTGATCTTGGCACCTGCTATTTTCTAAATGCTTTCTTTTCAGGAATAATAATGTTTTTTTCAGTATGATGCTTGCTGTGTGCATAGTTACTAGTATTACTAGTATGATAGCAATGAAAATGTTGAAGGAAAATTCCAAGCTTTCATCTGAACAGGGATGTGATGCATCTTAGAACCTGTATTTTTAAAAAATATAATTGAGTTTCTCTTTTTTACAGAAGTGAATTTGGTGTTGTTGCAAGTATATATTTTCCATTTGAATCTTCTCATATCGAGGTGACATGCACAATCAATCTTGCTGGTGACATGTAGCAAAGCAGAAATTATTGATGCTTAGTAGTCACAGGTTCATAAATAAGGAAATGGAAAATGAAACTTAATTGATAAAGTACTTTCTTTTCCACTTTGGAAGCTTCCTTCTATATTGCTTCATAGAAAGACAAATAAAGTTTATGAATGCATGAGAATGGATCCATATAATTCAGAGTAAAGCAGAACAACAAAAAAACCCACACACACACTCCCCCCCCAAAAAAACCCAACAAAGCAAACACAAAAAAAACCAAAACATCAGCAGACTGTTCATGTGGTCCTTGTTTTCCATAGAAATCCCAAAAGGCCTTTCATGTGTACTTTCTCCCCTCTGCATATTAAGGATAAATTTAAATTATTTGGCTGATCCACTTTTGATTTAAATAATTTCTTTTGTCAGTTTATCCTTTATTATGTTAATTTTTGATGCAAAACAAAAGTGCCACATGTTCATCCTGTTTTGAGCTCTACCAAATACTTGGTAGAGATTAAAGCTCCCACTCACAAATCATTAGTATTGGGACATTTTTATATTAATGTTAAAAATGTGCATATGAGTTGTTTTCAATAGGGTTGAATTTAAACACATGCTCAAATGCTTTCCTTAAATGGGACCTACTTTGGAAATACAAGCCTAATGCTATTACTCTGATTTGATCATAAAAATAGTATCTTTATAACCAAAACTAAAATTTATAATGATAAATCATAGCCAGGTAAGCTATAGAAGGGCAAGTGTTGTCTGACATTACCAAGAGATGTTACCACTGAGTCAATGAGCATATCAGCTACAGATGATGGGCAGTTTGAGCATCCCCCAGCAAGTGGTAGTATCTCTCAGCTGAAAGAGGTAACTAAGCATGTGAACAGTGCTGGTCTTTTTCAGAGTAATTTTTATTAATGTGGTGCTGTTTAATTTATCGATGCATCTTATCACCTATCCTAAATTGTCACCATTTATTATTCAAACCTAGCTTACTAGGAAAATAACCAAAGTTTATCGACTAAACTAATTTCCAGTTAAAACAGAAATTCAAATATATACATATGTATCTCCTTTAGAACAATGTATCCTGAGAAGCCAGATCTAAAATAATGATATGTAAAAGGCTGTGTTAGGTCTTACCTCTCTGTTTCAAGTTGAAAGATAATAGGAAACAAGTGGTCAGTTCTGCTGCTCCCATGTGGATATGCTGTGGCAGAAGTTGGTTCCATTTTCCTATCTTCCATGAAAAGAGCAGGTCTTCATCAGATCAACAGAACAATTTATTTTTTTTATAATTAGTAAGTTTATCAATCCAAATCTAACATTATAGGTTGATGATAGAGTACAGACCGGAATATGAAATTTTATGAGTTCAGGAATAACCTTCATTAGAAAGATTTCACAGGCTCATAAACCATCAGGAAGCTGAATCATGCAGATCTTATCTGTTGTATAATGAATCAAGCAGCTTCCCATCAGTTTATATCTTCTACGTAACTGCCTTTTGTGATATTTCATTTCATATATTCTTGGATTGATTTGAAAATTAAGAGACAATGATTGATTTTTAGCTTGTATCCATCAGGCAGAGTTAAAATCTTATGAAATAGGCGTTAATTAAAATATATGATTGCTTACTTCCTTTCGGGCCTGCAATTGCAAGGCAAGCAAGCAAGCAATTGCAAAAACCTATTGTAAAATACCCTGATCATGACACAGGCAGTTAGAAAATGAAGGAAAGTGCAAATCAGAGGCAAAGAAAAAGTACAGAAGAGTACAATCTAATAACTGCTTTTATGAGAAATCGTGATTTGATAGAAAAAATAACAGAGCATACTGTTTACTATCATCAGCACCATTGTTTATTATTTTATTTTGTTATGGAGAAGAATTATTTTAGTGAAAGATCTATTTTAGGGAGCAAAAACATAGTAGCTTAATAAAAATGTATATTTAGTAGACATGCAGGTACTGGGTCAGATATATATTTATAACTTTGAAAAGAATTTTTTTCTGTGGAAGGTTATTTAAAGTATCAGAAAATTCTCTAAAGCAAAGGATACTTACCTGCCCTTCGTCTGCTGGAAAATATGGAGAACTACCATGTTTAGCTTTCACAAGCTATTTCTGGGTAATAAAAATTTACTTACAAAAGTAACTCAACAAATGCTATTAAATGCACCTCCTGTGTCATATTCTTTGACGGATAAATCATTGTAGACCCAGTACTTTGATATATAGTACTTCACTGGACAGCTAGTACTAGTGATATGCACAAAATGCAGTTATCTTGGTTATTTCTGGTCTTGTGAGCCTGTGTTTGCCTTACATAAATAAAACTAGTAACTAATTCTCTGCAGGAGGCTTGTAAATAGCAGGGATGTAGCTATGTGCAACTCTACCCCTGACTGAGAAGATGCAGTGTATGAAGAAGTGCTGATGTTGCAGCCACAGCCACATTGGCTTCCCCAGAATATTTGCAACTGCATAAGAGATGACATGTAAACATACCTTTCTTTCTTTTAGTCTGATTATGCTGGGATTTTTGCTAAAGTCACTCAATAAACCAAACCTGTATTATCTATCCTATTGATCTTAAAATACTGTCCTCTGTGACATGATATTGTGCATATATATGTATTTTCCAGCATTGGTATTTCCCAGTTGTGAATGTGTTCTGTGTTTTCAATAAAATGTAGTTTTGCCATCTTCTCTTTCACAGCTTACGAACTTTACTCCTTAAGATTTTCTCAGGGTGCAGTTTGTTGATTGCTGCTTCACTTTGTGGCACATTTTCATTGCTGTTATGTGGTATTCAAACATGCACAGCTGGTCTCATATAGGCCTAAGAAAGGGATCAGAAAATGGCTTTTTCCGTAGCAATCTTCACAGGCTAAGTCCCATAGTTATTACTGTCTTTTCTGCTCTTCAGCATATTCTGAAGATCACTTGTGAGATGCTACATATTTTCCATGCCCTAAGCAAGCTTAGCTGTTCCTCCATCAGTGGACATGAGCTCAACCACATACTCAAAAGCCATAGTAACCAAGCTGCAGGAGGCGTAGTCTCTCAGATCTCCTGATCACCCAGATCAGAGCCTGGTTTCCTGAGCATCCACATCAGAGATCTGCCAGTCTTATACACCCTTTCTAACTGTCCACACAAATAATCTCTCATATGCCATGGAGGAAGGACAGAAGGGAGGAGAGAAAGGAAAGGGAAACAGCTTAGAGGACTGCCTCCAGCTTTCCTCTCAAAATGGAGATAGGACACAGCTTTTGAGTGCACCTTGGGTTAAGACGCCGTCAGTATGTGACAGTGTCTTTGAACACCGGACCCAGAACAAAGAATCATTAAATAATTTAGGTTGGACAGGACCCCTGGAGTCCTCTTGTCCAACCTCCCACCTGACGTACAAGCAGATGACTCAAACTGCACTCAAGGAAGAATGAAATACATGGAGCCGCTACCATGGTATTGGATCCACAGCTTTTGTAACTATTTCCAAGCAGCAGCTTCTTTTAGCTTTAGATAATGAGAAAAATTATTCTTTCAGGTGTAGGGAATGTCTGTTTACAGCCACAGCAATAATTGCTTTCCATAATTTTTGATCTGGAATGATCTTATTTTCTCTGAGGATGGAGACAGAAAGGACATTTCATTTTGCTTGAAACTAGACATTCATTTCACTGTCAGTGAAAAAGAATGAGGATACATCGGACTGGTTGTAATGCCATTCCTCAGTCCATGTTTTTAGAAGGACAGATCAACACACAGGGCTTTGATCTTGAAGGTCATTGGTGATGATAGCTTAATGAGCTTCTGAGGTAACAATTTTGCAAACAGACTGAATCATTTAAATGCCTAAATTACACTTTCACAAGCAGGATTCATATCCTGCAATGCTATCCAAGATGACGCATAGACTATGTTATCTTGAATATGTTGGAACTTTATTACTTTTGATAGATGAAACAAAATTTTCTGGAAATTGGTTTTGTTTCTGTTCATTAAAATGTCTTTATTTGATTTGCAATAAACATGAATCTGAAAAAAAATATTTCAAGATTCAATATGTAAGATTTCTGGGTGAGCTGTTGTTTGGAGTCCTTTTGTGCTAGACACAGTAAGCATAAAGAGTAGCAGAGAGTCCTTTCCTGAGTTTATCCTCTAAATAAACAAGAGGGTAGAAGTAGCAAAAAATAGCATGTACATTCCATTATATCTTTGGGGCTGGTGGGATGAAGGTCAAAGAAGGAACGAGGAGATTATCTGGGGATATATTAAAAGAAAAAATGAAGAAGGAATACTGATTTTGTGGGAGTTAGTTAGAGGAGAAGAAGGGCAAAAGAACCAGGTAAGAATAAACATTGGATGCAGAAACTATGAAGGAAGAAGAAAGTTAGAAAATGTAGAGAGCCAAGAAAATGTCCAGGTTGTAAATAGTCTCCGAATTCAGAAAGGCTCAGGCTTTGGCTGTGTTTGCAGCTGCTCCCACTGCCTAGTGTTTTTGACACTGTTTTTTACCTGAAGGCCAAATGGTGAAGGATGGGTGGAGATCAGAGGAGAAAAATACTAGTCTCAGTATGTTAGCCTTAATCTAATACCACCATAACAAAATCCTGGAACCAGGAAGTAAAGCAAAAAATACCTAGATTCCAAAACCAGACCAAGAGCAATCAAATCCCCACTGTTCTATCTGGATAAATAGAGCTGCATTTTCAGAAGTATTCATTTGTAGTTCTTTTCTGTTCTCTGTGGAAAAAATCCACTGTTAATCCTCAGACTATATTTGCATATATGAGTTACATACATCTTGGATGAAAATGTAGTTTGTATATAGGTTACATAGCTTTCTGAATATGCAACAATTTGGATAAGACAAATTGCACACGCACTTTAGATACTGCTTAGAGGCACCATTGAGAAGCACCCTTGATTCAAAAGCTATTAGCTACTCATCTTAAATCTCACAAGTCATGCAGGATTAGTCCAAGTATTATTAATGCAGAGAACAAAGTGACTGGAGATTCAAAAGTCATTTTAGATGAATTTAGTAAATTTTATAGCAATCTTTTCACATCAAAGGGTTAAGAGGATAATGGTTATGAATATACTCCTTGATGTTTAAAGGATCCTTCAATTCCACCTGAGGACAGTGCAGGTCTGGAATAATCTATTACCCATAATCAGATGGAACATGCAATTTATTTTGGGTGAAATTCTCCTCATCTGCATAATTGGTCTTTATATACAGGAACTTGAGGGGAGGGAAATTCATCTTTCTAACTTGGGGTCAGGCTGCATCATATGTCACTTTACAAAAATTCCAAATCATAGCCTAAATTCAATAAACATGACTAATGCTGAAGGAATAAAGTGCAGGGCAGGGCAGGGAAATTAAGGGAATGGAATGGAAAGGAAGGGAAAGGGAATGAACAGGGAAAGGGGAATAAATAGTGGAAAGAGATTACCCGTGTGCAGCCATAAACTTCTAGGTTTTATTACCCTGTATCAGTGTGTTTGTCCCTCAATGTTATCTGTAAAGTGAGTGCAGATGTTAAAAATAAGGTTGATACATGACCTTTATTCATAGAATCATAGAATAGTTATTCTATTTGCTCTTGCTGGAATACTAAGAATTATGTAGATTCTTAGCTTTTAAATCATTGGAATTTTTAAAGATATGTTTATACATTTATATAGCATGTGTGTCTGTGTGTAATTTTGTCTCCAAATTTTTAAACCAGTACAGGACTCACATATTTTTTAATGCTTATTTCAGACATTAAAGCATCAGACAATTTTATTGAAGTATTGAATTTTGTGATACACCTGTATAACTACAGTGTAATTACACTGCAATTATGGTGTAGCTCATGTTCTAGATTTTATATATCACTGAGATATCTATATGTGTATATAATTTTTACTCATGAATATAAATGGAAAAATGTCCCCTTCTGTCTTTTTTAATCTTGAATAATTGCATTAAAATTTTAATTGTTTT
Source organism: Psittacus erithacus (assembly GCA_009867235.2). Taxonomy (NCBI): domain Eukaryota; kingdom Metazoa; phylum Chordata; class Aves; order Psittaciformes; family Psittacidae; genus Psittacus; species Psittacus erithacus. Next base: position 124,435 of record WYDI02141199.1, on the reverse strand, counting down.
ACTGGCTTTGACAGAAGAATTTCTGACTAAGATCAGAGGTTTAGGTAGCAGGCTGAGTTTGGTTTAATGCATACTTTTCAGTTCCCTTCTATTACTTTACTATGCTTCTGCTTTGCAGTTTCTGTATTTACCTGTGCTTCCTTGTGTAGCCAATGTATACTTCATTTCCAAGCAAAATTCTATGTTTGTTTAAAACTATGCTGACAGTAGTCAATCTAGATGGATTGTCTTTTTTTCAGCAGGAAAAAATGCAACTTGTTTTCTTTCTCCTCTTTTACATTGTTACTTTGGAGAGTGATGTTATGTTTTTATATCTCCCACACTTATGTGTGCCACTACATGCGAAAATCAGTAATTCTAGTATGAAAGTCTAAAAATTATGCAGCTCTGCATAGCTTCCTCAGGACTGAACAGTGAGTGATAACTTCTGGGAACCTTATCTGAAAATAATTATCGAGCCTTATCTGAAAATAAGTTTATAAATAACAAAATAAAAGATCCCAAAGGCATTTATATCCTGGCTTTCAGGGATAAAGGATATGCCTGTAATAGAGAGAAGTGACAATGCCAGAACTCTACATATTTGTTCTCCAGCCAGCACAGCAAGCAAGCACATGTGGCCATGTGGATTGTGTTTAGGACTCCAAAGAAATCTCTTTTTGAATCACTTTTGTGGTAAATATATGTGATTAATTTCCAAATCAGGTATTTTAATTGCAAGGGAAGGAACAGGATGCTGAATGTTAATATCTAAATGAACATGCACACTACGAGTTTTTGAATTCCTGATGGGCTTCATCTGTAACAGCTTAAGCCAATCTCAGCACTGCTGTGGTCCTGACATGGTCAAGCATGAAAAAGCACATCTGCTTCACTCATTTTTTCAACTTTATTGTGGTTTCTTCATTTTTTGTTTTGTTTGGTACAACATACTAATATTAATTTTCTCATGTGGCTTTCCATACCCTTTCGCAATACATATGTTTAGTAAATTAATGTATTTGTCCTTGAATTTATTGTGAAATGACATATGCACATGGAAAATACCAATTTGTACTACTTATACAAATCAGTCAGTTTTTTGGTCAGTTGAAATGGTACTTTTAGTCCTCAAAGCATAGCTGCAAAAATCTTGTGTGTTAAGAGCAAGCCTAAGAACTGCAGACACTTTCTATTTGTATTAGTTTTCAGCAACCAATTTTTCCATGGGAATTGGGATGATGAGGAAGCAATGTCATTAGCTCCCCTACGCAAAACATTCCTAGAAGTGAAGTTCCCTTCTTAGTTGCTCTACAACTTCTCCAAATATTCACTGCATCTGGTTACAGAACAAGAAACGGATTTCTCTGAAGTGTAAGAATATTTCATATCTAGTAAAAAAAATAATAAAATCCCATCTGCTTGGAGCTTCCACAATAGCCTGATTCTCAACAAATTGCCTCATTATGTTTGTGTTGAACATAAGTAAAACTATATGACTACTTACACAGCTGCAGGGAATTAGTGACCACGCTATATGGCAAAAATGAATCTTGCAGTGCAACAGCATTGTAACTACAGTGCAGCTGATCTCCAGTTAATGAATCTAGTCTCTGACTGGAAAAGGGACAGAAGTACACAGAATAAGTTCAATTCACTAAAAACCCAAAGAAGTCACTGTCACTACTGGCCCACCCGTCCATTTCCCTTTCTATTTAAAAGGGGTTTTATTGTTCAGCCATAGGAGATGTCTTTCTGGGTTTTTGAGGTGCCTTGGGCTGTGGTGATTAGAGAAATAATCATCATGTAAAGTGCTGGAGATAAGGAAGATATTTAAATAATGCTTTCCTTCTTTGTTTACCTCCGCAGAATGCTAAGGGACCACACAGCTGAGGGAAATATTTTGCAAGCTTTTCAAATTTACAGAGTAAATTCAACAGTGTTGGTATGAATGTTATCACCGACTTTTGTATTCGTGCTTGATTCTTTATCAAATCAGCTCTTCTGTGAGTAAATATATCTTTCTCAGTTGCACTCCTACAAAATCAGCCTCTGTCCTGAAAGTAACAAAACTGATGGAGCATGTTCCAGATATGCAAACCAATTAGCCTACATAGCTACAACATAATCTCAGTAAAATAAGTAGTCTCCAGTTTAAAAGAATCAGATATTGAATCCAGGCTATATCATTTTCTTTGCAACATTTTGGATCATGTATCTCAGCTATATAATTTACATTATTATGTGGAAATTTACATCATCAATCTTGTATGCTGCAGTGGAAACTTGTAGAGCAGTTGAAAGCATATTTGAAGATAAAACAATGTAATGAAAAAAATTCCAGTATGCTTAACTGCACTATCTCTAATTTTTTCTTTGCTGTGTTTTCACATCTGGATTATATAGTAACTGAATTAAGATTTTAAGAAAAAAAAACCAAACCAACAACTTTAATGTATCATTTAATAGCAACTATATTTTTGTTATATTTTTCCAAATTAATAATGAGTACATAACCCATACATAATCTGTATATTGTGACAATTCAAAGTTAGAACAGTTATGTGTAGATTATGTGTACACATATTTATAAAGATGCTTATTTTATCGATAGGTAGTTACATAGGTGTGTATTGTATGTGTTTATTTTTGCTTTGGGGGAAGAAAAGAAAGCAATAAAACACAAATTTTAATCCATTATGGATTTAATCTTTGTAAATCCCTAACGTATTATGCACATATGCACAGAGCTTTTGGCAAAAGTACAGGCTTGGATTTTCCTTCCAAATTCTATGTAGTGTTTTTAATTGAAAATGTTCTGTTACAGAAGAATACAGCCTCTCCACTCAAACTAAACATTTTGATAGGTTTGTTTCTAGTGCGTATAACTCATGCTACTTTTTTGTATATTATGCTACCATTAGATAATTGTCCAGTTTCAGCTTTTACAATTACAATGTATTACAAAAACCATATGAAGCCAGCTTCTTTTTTTTTTTAAATAAACAGTCATCATGGCATGCACGTGATACTACCTCTACAGATAAAATAAATAATTTCATGCACAGTACTTTCATGACATGGTTCTTCTAACTTCATTGACTTTAGGACCCAAGGGAAGCCCAGGCACAATTGTCAATAGACCTCCTTGAAATAAAAACATCATTTTTCCTTCCGCCCATTGCAAGGAAGACTGAAACTGCCACTGATAATTAATCCACTGAGAGAAATCAATATTACAACTGGTTGGAGATGAAACAACCCATAGCAAAATAAACTTTTGCCATGACAGTGTAGCAGTTCTTCTAAGCATATTCTGTCTGTGGGCAGATGTGGAATCTTAATAAATGGTTGCAAAAAACTAGAAACCAGTTGTATCAAACAGTTGGATTTTGTGCCATAAAATACAGTTATTGTTCTTATGTGTGCTGATTCATTTTTCAAGACACAGTAATGGCCTTGTATTTATAAAGACTGAAAATGCTGTGAAAGAAAGATGAATGAGAGAGGACAGCTTGCAAACGATCAATAGTGGGAATTAGTTACATGAAAAAAAAATCAGTGTTTTACTGTCTTCTGCTTATACTATTTTTGGAATTAGACTGCAACATGGGAAGTCAGATTTTGGCATGAAACTCAAGAATTTGAATGAAGAGGTCAGCATTTACAGACATACTTATTTTAAATCTCAGGTGAAAGCTGAAATATTTACTGTAGAAAAGCATTTAGGGATGGATTAGAATTTAAAAGAATGGAAGATTGGCTGTTTTTATATAGACCCTTGACTGAAATCAAACCACTTAAAATTCATAAAAACAATAACAAACTCTCTGGCACTACAGGTGGAAATAAAACTTATAGCTGCTCTGGGGGTAGCATGGAGAAGGAAATACCAGGACAATCAATGACAAGATTGATTGATGTTTGGTTACCTCCCAGTAGCCCTCCTCCAGAAGCCCTCCAACAGGCCTTAAGAAGTGCACAGACTTTAAGGGCAAATAGCCCAAATGGTGGTCTCAGAACAGAGGGTCAGTGAACACAGAATGATTTGTGTTCTTTTGTACAAAAGTCTATTGCATTTTATCCCCTGTATTAACTTAACAGGTTGATTTAGCTAATGAGTAGCTTCTAGAAAGGCATCCAGAGAAGGATTGTTTGCAATTTCCTTTGACAGCTTTTATCAGCAGTAAAAGACAAGTACCTTTTTTCAATTTATAGACATTTGTTTGTGACACTTAGGATGTTTCCAAGCAGTCTTTAACTTTCTTTATCTGACACCTTCTCCTCATAGTGTCTGTTCTACACTGCTTGCAGTAACCATTTTATTTACTATCCATTTGTTACGTACTGGGATTGGGGTCCTTCTAATTGGATTGCAACTGAATTTAGGCATTAATTAACTAATAAGGCACACACCTTGACTGAAAAACTTTCATGTTATCCTTTCTGTTATTCACATCTTGTGAATACAATGCAGGTGTACCCAAATACAGTAATTCATTATTTTCTCCTCTCAGAAACACTTTGGGCATTTGTTTTGCTTTTTCTTTCTCTTTTTTTTTTTTTTTTTTGTGTGTGTGTGTGTGTGTGTGTGCGTGTGTTGGGTTTTTGTTGTTACTGCTCTGATTTGGTTCTTTTTGTCTTTTTCTGACCATCACTAGCTGCTGGTTAGACAGGCCTTTGATACCCAAAAAACAATCCTTTTCCATCTCAATGATTATGCCCTGAAGATTTTCAAAACAGAGTTAAATCCCACTTTCTGCAAATTGTTTGATGAAGAAAAACATTATTTATAACCTCTAGAAATTCAACCAACAGAATTCTGTCACACTTAATATGTCTTCACACCTACCTACACACAAATGTGTAGCATGAAAACATACGTACGCACACATACATTTTGTAATTTTATTTAAGTTGTCAAACTGACATTTCCTGTAGGAGAAAAAATGTTGATTTCTCAATAAGCTGTTCTTAAAGGAAGAATTGACTGTAATTGCCCATACATTTAATGCCAATAAACAATCTTCCTAAAATTTATCCTTCCTCATAAATTCCATGAGAAAACTGCCAGAAGACGCCTACGGCATCATCATACTCCTCAGCAGCTGAACAGCAAATCCCCTCAAGAGATGGACTCACTCAGGGCAGTGACTGCTTCTCATAGCTCTGGTCAGATAAAGCATAAAACAGGCAGGGACACCTTCCACTAGATCAGGTTGCTCAAAGTCCCATTTGAACTGGCCTTGAGCACTTCCAGAGTTAGGACATTCACTTCTCTGGGCAACACGTTCCTGAAATCCTGAAACTTGTAGTTATTATGGAAGTTCCTTTTCCTTTTCTTCTGACAGATATGACCCCTACATGGAGCAATTAGTGATGGAAGAATTACCTTCAAGCTCCACATCAACACAGGCCCCAACACATAAAGATATCTATTTTTATTTTAGGATCTAGCTCAATGTACACAAAGTTTTGTTACCAAATGCATATGAGATTTGCATTTGAGTTGGCTACTGGTGTTTTACAGATAAAGTTTGAAACTGGCTGGTTATAGGAAAAACAAGATAATATCTAGTAAAAAAGAACCTGAACAGATAAATAAGTACAATTCAAAATATTAATGACATCAAAAACCTATCTGCTTGACACACAGAGTTGGGCATGCCACAGTACACAGAATATTAGCAGGATATTATTAGCAGAAACATCCTCAAAATGTTTTAAACATTAAAAAAAACCCAAAACCCTAAAACAGAATATATTGATGTGAAGGTTGTAGAACAAAGATAACATTGAATACATCTCATAATTTTTATTCTTTTGATTAGAAACTAATATTTCTATTTATAGCAGGATAACCATCACAGAAAAGACCAATAAGACATAGGAGTTTGCACAAGATCTCTGCTCTGAACTATCTTTCACATTCTATTCCCCCCTTACAGTCTTAAAATATTAATAATAACAGTAATAATAATTCTTTTCTTTTTCTTTTTTTAAAGCTGACATTAAAAATAATGCCTATGCCACTAGCCTCAAAGCAGTAGCTCTCAGAAGAACAAGCTCAAGAATCTGAGAGGAGATACTTGGCACATTTGAGAATATGTGTGCGTATACATATGTGTATATGTATATTTGTGCATATAATCCTGTGCTGTTGCATCCGATGGGCTCCAGATATTTAAAACCTGTTTTCACAATACCTCTGTGAGTCAGGTATTGTTCTACACAGTTTTTACAGGAACAAACTGAATGGCAGCAGAGCAGGGAAGTCACCTTCAAAGAGATAACAGGGCGCAGAGCTGTGAGTCTTGTGATTCCCACACCCTTCTATTAAAAGCAACATTTTAGTAACAGCAAGACAGACAGGAAGGTTCCTCTAGAGAGGATTTTGTAGTGTTGTGATTTTTAACCTCTCTGGTCTGCTTGTGAGAAACTGCAATTTGGAGTTTTTTAAAGGCCACAGCTACAGCACTCATGAAAGCAGACTGATGATGCTTGTTATCCACAGATAGCCTGAGTCTGGAGATAATTCATTACTTTAGTTGCAATTCCTCTGCTTGGGGAAATCTAGTGGAAAAGATATTACCAACCTCATAGTAAATGTCTCCCTTATAACTGAGTTTCAGAAATTAGGCTCGTGATTCTGCTCCCTCTCTCCTCCTGCCTCCTCCCCCCCCGTTTCAGATAGAGGGGAGACTTTTCCTTGAAGGGGACATCAGATTGAAACCAGTTTGGAATTTTCTTCCAGGGAAGACTGCATGCTCCTTTCTGATGACAAGTTACCTTTCTGCTCTTCATCCTGCTGCCACACACTGCTCAATTGCTGTAGCCCTGCCCCCTTTATTTACCGCTTGTCAGCTTTCCTGATTCCAGGTATAATTTCCCTAATAAATATTCATTATGCCCCAAGATTACTGTTCACATCTTACAAGCACAGTATGAAAAGACGGGCTGCAGAAACTACAGCGGCTTTCAAATTCACTAGTCCCTTTAAGGGAGATCACTTGTCCGCAGGGCTAGCCCTAAGGATGGGCAAGCTAAGTACTTGACTGAGGAGTCAAATTTTAGAGGAAGGAGATAGCTCACACAAACTGCTGTTAGCTGAGTGTTTATTGTCAGTGATTATGTCTGTTTAAATGAATCACCACTGGTTTTCCAGGGAGAGCTGAGGCTCTCACGTTTTTTGTTAAAACATTTCGAGCTCAATGCCCACTAGGAAGTAGGAAGCCGGAAGCCTGATTTGGCCCTGAAGTGTAGCAAATAGAGACACAAGCCATTGAAAGAAGTACAGACTGACAAGTAGTTAGTTGCAGGCACCCAGATGAATGTTGTAACAAGACAGCTATGGGACAAGTGTGAAATGGAGAGGAATCAAGCCTCTAACGTGCATGGCAGACCCCTTTTGGCTGACACAGAGGCACAATCAAAGGTGGGATCATGCTTGGCACTGACACTAAGAAGCTACTGAATAGTGCCCAGGTGGGATGGTCTTTCCTCTCGGAACACAGGCCAGCTCAATATGCCTTGTTTCTGACCTGAAGTACATCTGCTAATCTAACATATTCCCAAATCCACACGCTGACTTGAGAAGGTTTGATGAGAAAGTCCGATTTCAAAAATAGATGGCCTGTGTGGCTGATTTATTTTTGCTAAAGCAGACTACCAGATCCTCTGAAGCTGTCTCAATTACCTTTTTGTAATGGCTGTTATTCTTCTCCTACAAGTAGTAGTCATGTTTGAGTGGTCCGATTTGTGCAGATTTGGCCTGCCTTGTCCACTTAAAAGATCATTAATCACCACTCCAGTTTATAAATCAAGGAAGCCAAGTTGCTGAGAGCAATTGAGAGGCTGAGGCTCCGCAGAAGTACTTAGCCAATTCCCAGACCCAGGCTTAGCATTTCTTTCTCCCCACCTCTAGTAGTCAGACAATTCATCATCCTTCTCCCATTGAGGCAGAATGAGCCTGACAGAGGAATGCCTGAAAGCTAATCAATATGATCAAGCTGAGGGGAAGAGTGCATCACAATTTTTTTGTGTTGTTTCTAAGTCTTTAAGTAAATACAACTCATTCACTTTAAGCTTAGGTAGTTTGCATTTATAAAATACAAAAACAAATGACAAAGAAGTGCAAACCAAAAACAAGGTGCAGCAATACGGGAAAAAAAGATACTGCAGACGCTCTTTTGCAGCAGTTATCTGTGAAGAAGAATAAAAGTGTCAGGCAAGGAATGGGACTATTATGATTGTGGATTATCAGGTTTGGGTACTACAGTCACACCAGATCGCTTTTCTTTTACAGCAGTGTCAAGTGCAATTGGCAGGCCAGAAGTCAGTAGGAGGTCTGCTCCTACTAAATAAACATTAGCCTGTACTGTGCCTGTGTGAGAACTAATGAGTTTACAATGGAAAATGGATCTGCTCTGTAATAAGGCAGAGCAAGTGAACTTGAACAGGAGGTTTATTTTTCTATTCCGTGATAAGTTGCTTCTACATATTTTGAGCATAGCCCTTTTTTGGATAGAGAGAAAACATAAATTGTTCATTGTACAGAAGAAAGCATGAGTGACAACTGTAAGTGGAATAGACAGTTTCCATTACCCCCTCACACTTGCTGAAGAATAATTTGCAAAGGCTGGGTAAATTGTGTTTTAAGAAGTGTAATGACGTGTAATAATTTCCTGTCAGCGTGTCAGTTACAAGCGGAGTGAGTTTGATAATTTTGTGATAGGCAATAGAAAGAATGGAGGACGGGGGGTGGGAAGATAGAAGAAATGGGAAGGTCTTTTAGGATTGCTGGCTTCAGAAACTAATGAAAGCATAATTGTAAAAAAAAAAAAAACAAAACAGGTGGAGTGCTAGATAAAAGAAAGAGCTGCGCAGCAGCCTACCCGGATACTAATTCCCATTTGCTTTCCCATTAATCTTGCATAAAGATTCCAGGTCACAGGTCCAGCTACAGGGAGTATTAAGCAATTTAGTAGGAGGGGAAATGGCTCAGAAATCAGAAAATGGATGATCAGGAAAATTTCTTTTTCTTGTACTGTGAAAGGCAACTGTATCATAATGCGGATGAACCATTTCTATTCTTGTGTCTCTTCTGATCAGGGGAAAAAACCCTAACAAATGTGGAAATTAAAAAAAAAAAAAAAAAAAGAGTTGAATGTATTTGACTGCCTACTTTTTTCTTTGAGAATGCACAGTGTGGTAGAGATCAGTAAATGCCACGGCTTATAGATCAACCTAAGATGAATGAGCCAGTTATTTTCACACTGTTTCACTCCCTCTTCTCATTTTTATCTTAAAGAGAATACTGTCTGAGATTTATTATTTATTAATTTTGTTATTTTATCACACTGGCAATTCTGTCAAGAGGATAATATTTACTTTAATCGAGCCATGGTTGAATCAAAATTCCACTCTCCATTATATACATATGCACTAAGAGTTTGTTACTGACCTCACAGGGTTTCTTCCTCATTTGCATTGTTGCAAACTTATAGAGAATTTGACCCTCAACATGTAAATATTACATTATCCAGCCTACCTGCTTGATAGACCAGGATTTACCTTCTTCAGTACATATTGGTTTCCAGACTAATTTCTTAGTCTTAAGCAGAATGGTTTCTACCATTTTTTATTTTGGGGGGAGGAAGGGGTGTAAGAGAGATGTATTTTCTCAGAGAAAATACCGTAGTCTTGAACATAAAAAGTGACACCATTTTCTTAACAGTCTGTTTCTCTTCTAACAGTTGTCCTAATGATGGTATTGAACAACTTGCACTGCTTACTGAAATTGGAGCTTTTAGAGGATAGAGTACTTTCAGCCTTAAAAAAGCCTTAGAAAGAAGTCTTGTGACCATCAAATGTTGAATTTTCTGGTTAAAATAGAAAATTTACTTCTAGATATGCAGCAAGATAAGCAAGTCTTTTGCTTTAAGACACTTTGCAAAACAGATGTTGAAATGCTCTGGATTTAGAGGTTTAGTTTGGGGTTTTTCCTCCAATAAAACATTATCAGCCTTTACCTTTTACCACCAAATAGCTTTGAATGGAGCTTTTATGTTATTTTATTTTTATTTTTTTTTTTTAATGTTTAAGAAGATGCAGGGGTAGTCACATCTTGGGACTGAGTGCAGAACACCTCAGAACATTGCTGCATGCTGACTGAAAGGAGATAATGTATCTTAATTGTGTTATAGTGCATTTGTCACCACTAATTTTGAAACTGACTGCATTGGAATAGCTATGTTACGAATACACATGCATGCCAGACAGCTGAAAGAACGTGATAAATTTTGTTTGTCTTCAAGGTGGGCCACTGAAGAAGTCTCCTCAGGCTGTGGCTTCCCTTTCCCTTCCTCCTATTCAACAAGTATCGTCTTGAAAAACTAGAGAAAGCTTTTTTAAACAAAGTTCAAAGACAATACAGACACAAAATAACTAGCATTGTCCTAAAGTTACACAATACAGCAAATAAAAACATGTTACAAATGTGACAGCATAAGTGATATCTCTCAAGAGGTAGTTTCAACGAGCACCGCTTTTACCTGAGGGCTGTTCTAGAAGGCTCTTCAGGAATCAACATTTCATGTCCAATCAAATATAATTCTACCAATAACCATTCGATTACTCAACCTAAATTTTCTTTAAAGTGGCACAATGCAAAGCTGTGTGTACTTTTTTTAGAAGTTAGACATGGAAGTTAAACCTCCAGAATGAGGCATCGTATTCTACTGAGGAACATATCTGAGGAGCATCTTAGGGCTTGCACTGAGAAGCAACCAAACATGAACAACCAGTAAAATGCAATGGTAAAGAGAATATAAAAGGAGGATGAGAGGAACAGGGGGATTGAGGGGTGTGCATACAGGGGATACCTAAAGGAGCCAGGAGTCTACTTCTGTACACAGCTTCACCAAAGTGGTGTTAAATCACTGCAACCTCCTTTTGGAAAGATGCTGAAATAATGGAAAGGGCACATAAAGCAGCAATATAAATGATCCACGTTCCACAGAAATTGCCATGTGGTGAGATGTTAAAGGAAATCAAGCTGTTTAGCTTATTAGAAGAAAGAAAAGAAAAAAAAACAAGGTGACAATTTTAGTTGCATAAATACTCTTCCAGAGAAAAAGCACTGTGCGCTGAAGTGCCTTCTCATCCTGTAAAGAAAACAGATTCAATGGCTAGAAGCTGAAGAAGACAAGCAAATTCATATTAGAACTAAGATACACGTTTTTACAGTTACCCTCACTACCAAGGAAACTGGTGGATTCTCCACTACTTAATAAATCTGAAACGTTGTCTGGAAGTCTGCCTGGAAGATATGCTTCCATCAAACATAAATCATTGAGCTCAGGAAATAAATCTATATGATCTAATAGCTCTTTCTAGCCTTTAGATCACATGTATTTATAAAATATGGTATAGATTAAAATTTAACTAATAGCTTTGAGAGTTTCTTTGGTTCATTTTAATTCATTGGTTGTTTTAAAAAACTTGGTGGGTATTACAGCCTGCCTCTGTTTTCCCTAGGAGGCTGGGGTAAACTCAGAAGTTTTTCTTTTGACTTCTGAGAATAATTTTATAGGCAGCTATAGCCATACTATTCATATACGCTCATACTGGAATGAAGAGCAGTCCAGTAAATGAGCTGATGTAGTACATGTTTCTTGTTAGGATATCTCCCTACGTTGCACAATACAAAAAGTCTGAAGAAATGGTATGTGTTTTGCAGTTTATGTCCTTCCACAGACTACAGAATTCATTTCAAACAAGGATAAGATAATCTCCACAGATTATTTACAAGTGAATTATGACCTTTTTTAACTAGGACTTGGTGAAAAATAATTCAGGACTTTTTTTTTTTCTTTTACAAAGAGTGATCAATGGACCTTTCTTTGATCAATACGAAGATAAACAAACAAACAAACCAATATTTGAAGTCTGAAGTCTCCACTGCTGTAATATAGAATCATGAATTTAAAGATTTGGCAAACTGCACCTTCAAGTAGCTTTCATTGCCAAGTAGATCAATAACATACATTTAAACATTCTGTAAGGAGAAATAAGTATAAATGCACCCCATAAAAAAAATAAACATCTTTATTTCAATGAGCAAGTTACTAATGTTTTCTGTCATTCCTCAATTTCCCTCCTTTGAATTTTGCCATTATTATTGCTGTGGCTCTCATTAAGTTTGTAGCTATAAACAAACCCCATGAACTTACCCTGTGACAGGCACTCTTCAGATACAAAGGAAAGCCCAGACTCTGTCTGGAAATGCATATTAATGATTATTGTGTTTCGTATTGTTTTCATTTTTAAGAATATCTACACAATGAAACTTTAGTTTTCACTTAAATGTGGTGGAAGTAATCACTGTTTGCAGAAGAGAGATCAAACATGGACTAGGCTTACAAATCTTTCTTTCCCATAAAGATTGTTTCTGCACACACGGAAATAAGAAGCATGCAGTCTTGACAAATAAGCTGATCCTTGCCTTTGTTATGGAGTGAGCTAGGACACATGGTGTGCACTGGTCTGTGTATTGCCTTAGACTGACAGGAAGCCAAGCAGATGCTCATAAGGGCCCTTACTAATACTTTTACCCTCACACGGTGGCTTGAGGCATGACCATACCCCAAGCAAGGGTCCTGCTTTGTCCGATAGACATGGGGTGACCATCAGTGAAGTTGGTGTTTGAGAATTCCAAGTCCACTGATATGAGGGTTTATACGTTCCCTCCAGCACCTTCTACAACCACACCAATCTGAAAACTGCCATTTCTCTTTTGATGCATGCAACCTCAACTTGGACAACCAGCCTGCGGTAGATAATTCTACTCCATAATTCCAGAAATATGGAGTGGCTGGGGTCTGCTGTGCCTCTCTGAAGATACTTTGCTCCAGTACAGTCCTCAGTGACTGTGCCTCAATGTTATGTGGACCTTCACTCAGCATGAATTTTCCAGCTGTGTGGAAATACGATTGACAGGATTCACATGCCCATCAGACTGATCTTATGGCTGCTGGAAGGGTGACTGTGTTACACCCCAGGAGAATCATGGGCATTACAACCAGCTGCCCTACTGATTTTGCGGCACCCATTTTGCTTATGTCTCAGAATCTGCAGAAGGGAATAGATTGATGTTTTCTTTCTTCAGGATACCCTGGCCTCCAAAAAGTCAGGATTCCAGGGCATGTCACAGGCTATCTACTACCCTGATTCACATGGCCATTTCAAACAATCAAGGACCACAGCTGCTCTATAACAAAGTCCAAAACTCCTGCACAGTCAAGCTGAAATTTAGGTGGCCAAATGAACCACACAGGACAGATCTCTGAGACGGATATGCTGGACCTTGGATAGAAGGTTCAATGAAGTCTACTGAGCCATATCCAATCTGCAGAATGATGGTGACTGTCCATGTTTCACTATTTATAGCATCCAGGATTCAATGACAAAGGACAGATATTTTATGACGTCTGCACACAAACGAGGGCAGCTTCAACGTAAGTCTTGGCATAGAAGTCTTGGGCTGGCATAAGCATGAATTGAGCTGTCTTGCCCAATGCCCACAGGCAGGCTCAGGCACTCACAGAATAGAAGGTCCATACTCTAAATATTCCCTTGTCCTGAGATCTGAACAAGATTATCCTTTTCTCCTCAGCACCAGAAGCAACATGAAAACCTAGCCTCCTTTTTGCCTTTCTCCTCCAGCATCTCTGAGATTCCCCACAAGAGTGCAAAGGGTAAAGTTCAAAGGCAAGGCACAAGATGACATAAGAAGTTACCCCGTAAGCTTAACAGTAGAATCTGCACTATTTGTGCATGACACCTTTTGTATTTCTGCTTTTCTGCTACTGCTGTCTCCCCTTCAAACTGGAGTCCCCAGTATGCCAGTATGCCCCACATTCTTCTGCAATGCCTTTGAGCAGCCTGATAACCTAGATAAATCTTCAGTTACATAAGAGCCAATTGTCATAAAATAAAATGCAGGCCATTTTGGCTGTACCAAGAAGGTGGAAGCCATGGTTTAATGTGCAGCCATTTCCTTTCAGTATGCTTTACCAAAAAAACCCTTGCAGCAGACTATGGGAAAGTAGCACAGCTAGAAGCAAGCACTTTTCCCTCGAAGTGACTGTGACAGCAGGGAGTGTGACCGACCTTGACAGTAGTTCACACAGTACCTCCTACATCCTTCCTCAGCTTCCCAAAGGAATCGCATCCCAACACCAAAGAACGCAGTTGCAGGCAAAAGCCTGGGTTAGACTCACTGCTGGATATGTCCATGTAAAAAGAGGCGCCTTTGAAATTGGTTTTATCCTCCTCTGCTGTGTAGTTGCTGCATGCTGTGCTGCTACCTGAGAATTTTCAATTGAGTGCCAGCATTGTGTGGTAGTGAGATTGCTCTGACCATTGCAGGATGCCCCTGCTGAAGCACAATTACCTGCACCCAAGTCCACCCCTCAGATGACTGCAAATGCAGAAACTGCTGGCCACATTTGATACCATCCAAAGTCAGTTATGCATGAGCTGCTAACTGGTTTTAAGACTATGTGGAGCTACCTTTTTACTCTGAATTTCAGACACTATGGAAAAAGTACAGTGAAATCTTGGGCTGGAGGCATTTTGGTCTTGTACAAGTGAGAAATGGTTTCTAAATGCAGTGAAAATTATGAAAGCTCTATTATTCATGATGACACTGATTATCTGCTGCCATACCTCACTGACAAATTCAGCCACTGCTTTCAGATGAGATAACATACTTTGTCCACAGACAGCCCTGGAGGTAGGAATTAATTATTAAATACTAGTTGATGATAATTACATGATAACTTTATTGACTAAAATCAGAAAGGACTGTGTGATATGTTCTAAATCTACTCTATAAAATAAATGCTCTGAGAAAAGAGAATGGCTATTCTGAAACAAAAAAAATTAGTTCTTATATAAACCATCTTTAGAAACCTCTTTGTCAAAAGCACTAGCATCATGCTCTAAAATCATAAATTAGGAGCACACATTTTAGTCCAAATATTTTCCTTTTCTGCATTAAATGAAATCTAGATGATAAAGCAGAGGAGCAATTCAAATTCAGTACTGAGAATAACATTCAAACTGAATGTCCCTACATAAATTCATTTTCAGATCTAGTTTTGTATATTCTTGTGACATTCAATACACACCTTTTCAGAAAGCATGTCTGACTGCAGTCTTCAAACTGAGTACTCTTAAATGAAGGTTCCTCAAATCAGATAAAAATTGCCAAAAGAAAATCAAGCTTCTCCCATTAAATCATATCACTATTTCTTATACTTGCAGTCAGTAATAATTTTTAATGCTCCTGATTATTTTTCTGTAGTTTTAAAAGATAAACTCTTTCATGAAGTTCTACCAGTACTATAACTTCCTTTCTGATTCTTTTTGCATATCGTTGCATTAAGCTAATTTACAATTCCAAATGGGAATTTAGGGGAAAAACAACAGATTTGATAATTGCATATTGCCTCTTTCAGAGTGTTTTCACTTATATCTGTGGCCTACTACCTGTACTTAACAGTATTTTGTGAATATATATATATATGTGTGTGTGTGTGCAGACAGGAGGTATGGCAGAAAAAAAACCCCACAAATGTAGAGGATTCTTTGTGGCAGATGTATGAGAACTGGGCTGTGACGTACATGTCAGAAATCAGATCCATAACAGAGAAACAAGGTGTCTCAGAATCCCAGCAAAATGCTGCCCTGGCATTTTAACAAAGCTTTACTATTATCATCATCCAAGGAGGTAAATTCTCCTGAAGAACGGGCTTAGATATTGGAATTAGACTCACAGGTAGATCCGTATGGATCTACACCTTTATGAAAGGAGAGGCAAGCGACAATTAGAGGTATGGCTAAAAGGTCTAGTCTGCTTTTTCCCAAATCTTGTGATGCATCTGCGTCTGCACTGTTAGAGTGGCTCAGTCCCTGCTCGACTACAAGATCCTAATTGTCCTTGCTGCATAACTCTGTGCCCAGATTCGAGATGAGTATGAGACAATAATTTCCTTCTGAAACTTCACAGGATTGACAGGACAATTTGCTATGGAATCCTCTCCTTACAGCCAGGCTTATGGGACACAGTGCCAGCCATGACACCTATTGAATCAAAGAAACCTAGTATCGCGTCAGGAAAATGGTCTGATTCTGGTGGAAAATCAAGGACTCATCCACATAACGTGATGTGATACTGTATTCATTATCTACTGCCAAGGCCTCAGAATTATAGAGTGGTGGCCTTTATGCCTATTACGAGTACAGAAGGCAGGGTGAGGGATGAAAGCATCATACAATAGTGAAAATTGCATCAGTCACCTTCCTTCCCCTGCACTTGCACAATCCAGAAAGACTGAAAGGCCCTCATTGCCTGTGAGACAGGTCACATATTGATATACAGTCACTGCAAAGGCTTTGGAGACCTCTACATGATTATAACCGTGTCAGACTTCCTTATCACAAACTGGTGGATTTTCAGGCTCAAGTGGCTGGTAGCAACAGCAGAGAGCCTCAAATGCTGCTACTGTTCAACTCAGAATACAAAGTGGCCACACTAACAGATGTGACACATCAGGTCTGCATTCCTCTCAACAAAGTCCTACCTGTGACCATATCCCTGGCTAATACTTCTGACCTGTAATACTGGCTCATACCTTTGGTAACAATTTTCTTTTGTATTCTGAAGGAACAACTGAAAAAACCTGACCCCTCAGGTGCTGATGCCTGTGCATACAGTGGACACTTGCATAGCACAGCTGCTATGGCTTCTTAAGCATAAGCAGCAGAGGCAGAGACAGCAGAAATGGCAAGTTGTTGATAGACTCAGAAGACAGTACGTTGCCTCAAACAAAGGTGCCAATGTGTTTCATCTATGGTTTCCTAGTTTGAAGCCTCTCCAGGCGGTCATATCCTACGTATGAAGCAGAACATGACAGGTTTGCAGGTGAGTAAACGCAAGGGCATAGGTGATAGATACTGAGCCAGGCCATGAGGACAATTGATACACCTTGAGAACATGACCTGTCCACCTCTAGCCAGTGCCTGCCTTGAACAAAAATGACATGAACAACATCCTAACCCAGCTGGTCTAGAAGTCAGAAGTTGCCCACTGACACAGGTTACAAAGATATAGCTTTGTCTTAATTTTGGATTGATAGCCCCAAGAACAAATGAAAGAGCCTCAGTACCTCTTTCATGACCTGTTCTTAAAAAGGACATGAAAAAAATCGCATGTCTTGACATGAGAGACAGTGGAAGAAGGTTGTGAGGATGCAGAATGAGAACTATTTTTATTCTGGAAGTGGGCCATCTATCCATTTCTCCAGGAAAATAATGCTTACTACAAGTGTAATCACTGTAACTGAATCATTATGTTGTCTGGGTTTTTCTTTTCTCTCTTACTGCCTTGTTCAATACTCTGCCCTTGACAGTATATCTTTCCAAAGTCTGTTTCACTGAATAGCCTTTAGACAGTTCTGGTACTTTTTAAATACCAGATTGAAAAACAACTCAGATAACAGATAGAAATCATATATAATGGCAAGAGAACAGAATTAGTGGAAGCTTTATAACAAAAACAGCATTTAGAAGAGAAACGATTAATCAGTATTGGTTGAAATCTCCTGTAATGATGAATAATTCAATATATAACTGGTAAGAGTATCACTTGCCTGTATCACTATACATTTGGTTCAGCTGAGAAAATCACTATGTAAATAGAAAGAGCACAGAAGCACTCCAAGGCCCCTGTAACTATGGGAAATTCTTTATTTAAATGATGGAATTAACATCTGCCTGAGGCTTTACTGTGAATTTCTGATGTAAAACTGCAATTTGCATATCTGTGAGTATGTATGATATAGATTATCACATATAAATAAAGATTTGCATAGCTCCCTGAATTTTTCGTGTATGGATCTATGAGTAAGTAATAATGTACTGCCTATTTCGTATTTCCCTCTGTGTAAAGAAGCATTAACTGCCTAGCATACAACAGTAGTTTAAATTAGTGGTGTGTAATATATGGGTGGGAGGCAGTCTCTGAGCAGTGACCCTGCAGCACAGCTGTGAGGGGGCAAACTGGGAGTGTTTGGCCCTCAGACCTCCCTTCCCTAATTTCCCCTATTCTTGTAATTACCTGCTACTACATTGTGGGCTGAGGAAGGGAACAGCTGTGACCATTGTATTGCCCACCTGAAATCCTAAGCAACAGCAAGCAGAAACTCAGTGAGAACTCATCTAGTGTATGGCAGTACAGGAAACCTTAGGAAAAGCCTGTGAATTAACCAAAAGCAGCAGCCCACCTCTCCTAGCAACTGACAGCCAATGTCACTGTCACCTATACCCTGCCTTAGGTGAGGAGAAAAGCGAGCCATCATAGCTAGGTAACTAGCTCCAGCTTTGACTGGGGATACTCCAGAGACAGGGGCTAGATGCCATCCTGCTCCTTTGGCATCATTTGTATAATATGAATTCAGGCAGATCTGGAAAGAGAACCTTGACATCTAAAGTGGCAGCACCATACTCATTTTGCCCATCCTGGAAAAGAAACATCAGGAGTGTGTTAATTGCAAAAAACTATGCTGCAGCTTGGTGTCACTTTTCATAAACTGGACTGATGTTTCTCATCTTTTGGTGTAAGAACAGCCGCTAGTCTAAATGAAAACAACCCATGAAACAACACACACACATATGGGTTTAAGTGAAGAATAGAAACAACATGAAACAAGGTGAGGTTTTTTCCAAATCCCAGTACATTGGGTTGCTGCATTAAAAATGGTTGAGAGACACTGAGCTAAACCACAGGTAGACCACTTCTGACATCATCAGCTTACTCTAAAGCATCTGCATGGTTTGCAATAACTGATAGAAGTTCATACTTTCTCATTCTGGGTTCCTAATTTAAATTTTGTCTACTAATCAAAAAATATCACCCCTTTTCATTCTATACCACAGACTATAACTACTAGTGAAGCACTTCAAGGCTGAAATCACAAAGTCTGAGGCTGGCATACTGCTGCCTTCACATAAATACCCAAGGAATCCACTGACCTTTTGTGTATCAGCTATCCACAAACGATGTTTTCATCCTCCACAACTTATTCCTAGACCCGAAAAAGATGAAATCTGTTCTGTGAATAGCAAAGTTGAGGCATATGGGGAAATCTTTTTCTTTTCTTTTTCTTTTCTTTTTTTTTCCCCAGAAATTAGAATTCTAGAGTAATTAAAGGATTTTCTATTGAAAAATGTCACACCTGGAAGTGAGTTTGGATTTTGCATTAATATTTTACAGTTACATATTCAGTATTAGCACTTTGGCTCATGAAATATTCTTATTACACAGTTTTGGACTTTATATTATCTACTACCACTTGCAAAGAGAGCTTAGGATTTCTGGAAACATCAGTTCACTGCTCTGTAGCAGGTAAAAAAGCAAAACCACTATTAGGAAGTATTAAGGAGAGCCAGTAAAACAAAGTAACCATTATTTTTTATTAGTTCATACCTTAACTACTCATGTGGCATTAGTCGTCTTATTTCAGAAACTGACCTTAACACAAAACACTCCAAACAGCAAGAAGAAAAAAAAAAAAAAAAGAAAAAAAAAAGCAGAAGAAAAATTATTATAAAGGGTATGGAATAACACAAGGAAAAACAAACTAGACCAGGGGGGTTGGCCTACAAAAGAAGCTATTGAAGAAGGATGCAATGAGGAGCTGCAAAATAATGAATGTCCTGGACAAGGTAACCAGGGAATCATGATTTATTACTACCACTGACAAAAGAACTAGGAATATCAGAAATAATAATCATGCTGACAGTCTGAAACAAACAGACTATTTTTATTTTAATACAATGCACAACTAAATCCTGGAAGTTAATGGAAGAAGTATTTATTAAACCCAAGATCTGTAACACATGATTCTTTGGATGTGACACCTGGGTCATAAATGAGTTAAATCAGCGAATGGTAGAAGACGATAGGAAAATAAAGGGCAGTATCACTGCATGTTTTTCTTCTCCTTAATACAAGCTCCAGGTTTTTTCCATTGCCCAAGAGAGGTTAGACAGGTCTTTGACTTGACTCAGACATTACTGATCACCATCATGACCAACATCTTATACAGCAACCACACCACCCCCATCAAAGTTTAGAAGCTGGATGAATGCTGTTGCCTTGAACTTGGCGCTAGGGTCCATGCTGTACTACTTAAAACACTGCTGTTATCCATACAAGCCAGCTTGGAGCTTGTCAAAGTACATTGTAAATGATTTGCAGCTATGTCTTTGATTGCAACATAGAAATGCTATGGGCAAAAAGTGGGCCTGTGTTAGGAGATTTCCTCTCCTTCACAGAATACTATGAAATTTTTGTCTCCTTCCCATGTGCAGCTCCCCTAAAAGAGTACTGTGTAATAAAAAAGATCAGCATACAGTAAAATAAGCATTTAATGAAGCAAAATACTTATGAAGAATGATGGGGGTGATGGTTTGTGCTCAGAAGAGGGACAGAGGCTATGAACGGCACACCAAAACCAACACTGGGAACTGTGAATATATTTTTAAGAAAATAACTCTTCATTAAAACAACACAAAGTGACATTCACTGGAAAAATGGCAGTTTCCCTTCCCCAAAAAATCTTAAAAGAACAATCAAACAAATGATATATGCATTTAAATGATATTAAGGCTGAAGCTTATCCAGTGTGGTTTTTTCATGCATATTGGTAATTATTATTTCAGTTGTTTAATTACTGACACAATTTTCTTCAGAAGTATGAATAATTGCTAGATTTTCCACAAAAATTCCATGGCATCGTCTCTTTTTTGTTGTGTATCTGGGCAACTGCCACACCCAAAGCGCTTCCAAGAGGACAGCAAAAGTATTTCAAGGATGAATATTTATGCTTGTACCTATTTATAGAAGGTAGGGACTCTCATTATACTTTTTTCTTTCTGCAAGTACTTTTGTGCACATCGTTATGTACTAGCCAAAAACTAAAAAAAGAGTTGCAAATACAGTCAAACAAGAGTAAGCAAGGAAATCAATGGAGGTTTACAGAGAGTAAAGGGGTCGTGGTCCCCTAGACCAGCACTACTCAAATGCTCAGCTTCTCAGCACCTCACCTCCGCAGCCAGGAAGTTAATGTGGCTGTGAAGGATGAAGACACAGGAAAGAGTCCTGGAGTGAGCAACAGATGAAAAACAAAAGTTAAATGCTTAGTTGCAAGGCTTCGTTCTTGACAAAGAGGCTGGGAGGTCAGCCAAAAGAAATGAAAGGAAAGAAACAAGCAGCAAGCCGGAGGAGGTTTGTACTCAGTAAAGAGGAAATGTGTCAATACAAGGGTTTGGAGGTGACTGTGCAGAAGCAGAAGTGTAAGTGAAATAGCTTATTTTGATGTGACAGCATTTTTGGTAGATTTAAGGCAATAAGGTAAATGTTGCTAAAAGGCTTCTAATAAGAAATTTAAAAAGTCCCAAAGCGTCTGTGTAATGAAGATCATCAAGGGGATTCAAAGATATTAAACAGAAAGAAAAACAGGCAGCACTATAAATAGGAAGAAGTCATGAAAAGGCAGAAGTACAGGGAGCATGGGAACACAGGAGTTTCAGGTTTTAGCTTCCCAGGATACAAAGTTTGTCATTCATAGCAGTTAATTTAGACCACAGCAGAATAGAATAATTCCAGAGTCACAAAGAGACAGAGAAAAAAGTGAGTATAGTTAGAAAAAAAAAGGGGATTAGATATCATAATTTTTTATTATTCCATGCTAGAAGAGAGAAATAACCCTATAATTCCATGCTGGAAGAGAGAAATAGCCAGAATACTAAATAATGGAGCACATAATGTGATTAATGGAGCAAATATTTTTAATAGGTTTGAGTTAGTAATTGAAACCTTGCAAAAGTCTGCACCCAAGAAACAAGATTATATGAACTCATCCTTGCTTCATATTTTAATTTCATGCAAAGACCGGAAATGATGCAGTTGTCCAACATCCAATAAACTTTTGTGTGTGTGTGTGTGTTAACTAAGATAAAAAATGAAGAGGTTTTTCTGTCTGAAGTTTGTGAAGCAGCTGTTTACAGCACACTCTGAGGTTCAGAGAGGTTTCCTGGGATAAATCAAAGTCGGTCACATGCTATGAGGTATTTCCACTGTGTCCTTGATTATCTAAGAGCACAGCAAGTAATCAAGGGTATCTTTCCAGCTCAGCAGAAGCTATTTCCACTTTCTCAGAAAAAGAGGCTCCACTTCAGCTGAAGGCTCTGCCATAGCTGGAAAAATTGAAGGCTTTCTACTTTTCCCCAGGGGCTATGCGTCTTGCGTCCAACAGTAACCTAGCACATTATTAGATACAGAAGTTTTTATGGCTTATGGGAACCTGTTTTTCTTCTTCCCCTTCACTTGCAAAACACAGGATTTTATATTACTGTTCACAGATTGAATATACATTACTTTCCACAGCTAAAATATCTTTGTAAACATACGCTACTGTCAAGAGGCTGTAGGTTCAGCTATCAGCATTGGAGGTGGCAGCTCTTCAGGGAGCTGCCTTCAGGGAAGTGTCTGAGGAAAAGCAGCTCTTTGCTGGTGGAGTGGCGCTGTGCTTCTGGTGCTTTTCCTGCCCAGGAAAAGCACTCTGCCTTCGGCTCTGACAGGGTGAGGCACCTCCTTGCCACCACTGCACACCAGCTTCATAAAGTGGCTTCCCAATCCCATCACAGGAGATGGAAGAAATGTAACTTCTGCACACAGGCAGCTTCTTGCCTTAGTCCTGAATTTCTCCTGTAGACTAGTGTCATTTGAAGCCCTTCTCCTTCTTCCCCAGTCTTCCCTGTTGCATTATACCCAGGATACCTGTGCATTTATCTCCTCTGTTGGAACTGGAAAATGTATTCAATGCCAGACTGTTAACATCCAGAATAAACTGGCTAGCTATAGCTAAGTATCCAATGTTCATCCTGGAAATGCCTAACCACTAGAAACACAGAGTAGTTGCAAAACATTCCTAGAAACTTGCTCCTCCACCTTAATTTTCCAATGCTCAGAAGTGCTAACTTTCCAACTGTACTGAGTTTTTTCTCCTATTTTTGACATGCACTGAGAAAGGCATGTATTAGAAACATCAGTTTACACACACCATCATAAATACAGTTATTTGAAGTCTTGTGTAGATCAATCTATCATTTCAGGAAGAAGCATTACATGGGATGGTACCTTCCAATATTTAATAAACAAACTAAAAAAAGAAACAAATTAAATTTTCCCATGAAAGCTACTTAATATTAAGAGTGCCATCTGCTGGCACAATTGAAATCAGGCGTTGTTCATAGGCATAGAGGTTCAATAAAGTTTTGTTATACCCTGTGAAGGGCACATTTCAACTCTAAGCTGTTTCACACTTTCAGTTTTATTTATTCATGATGTTGCCTTTACAGAATAAAAGGGCAGTCAAGCACAGTGGTGTAGGCAGCTCTTGTGTGAAAAAGGGGGAAAAAAGCAGCGTCCATTAATTCACATTTTTATATTCAAAATGTCTTCATTTTTGGGGGGGGATTTCTGCGTCCATTTTGCTTTTTTACCATTAATACATTAAAAAACTGGTTTTGAAGAACCTGCATATAAAAAATATAAGATATTTTCTAAAATAATGTAGGTGAGACTTTTTAAAGTACCTGTTTTTCACTTCATATTGTGCCAAATGTATAACCTCATAAAGCAGATTCAGAAGTTCAACTTAAAGGTCTCAGGTTTAGAAACACATTACTGATAAGATACTGTTGTATACCTGCTTTGTCCTGTGAATTTTCTACAAAAGCTTTTAGATCAAGCCTTCCTGACTCCTAAAATGCTACCTTAATACCTTTTAAAGATACTGTCTCCTCTGTAACCAGGATAGAAAGTTGCCTGAAGTTGGCACTGAGGTGTTGCTAGTGTCCTAGGTCCTGGTCTGAGCCAATGAGCTGAGAAGAGCTAAAAGGGATGAAGATGATGG
Organism: Psittacus erithacus; assembly: GCA_009867235.2. NCBI lineage: Eukaryota > Metazoa > Chordata > Aves > Psittaciformes > Psittacidae > Psittacus > Psittacus erithacus. Next base: position 100,409 of record WYDI02141199.1, on the reverse strand, counting down.
AAAGCAGGAAATAGTATGCTACCTTTCTAAACACTCTACTGTCTAAAACCAAAGTTAAAGTGACATTGTCCTTTGTTAGCTCAACAGCTACTTACTGAAGAAGTCTACTTTGCTTTTGGGTGTTACTATTACCAGAAACATTTGTACTTCAGGCTGCATCAGAGAAGTAAAATTAAAAATCTTAGAAAGACCTCATTCACTGGAGGGACAATAGATATTTTTATTATTCTAAGACACTGGAGTTCAATTTCTGATTTCCAGCATGTTCACATCAAAAGGTATTTTATTGTCCTCCCAAAAGAAATTACTATTCAGACTGCAGCTTACTCACACACTTACTCTCCTCTTACTTCTTAAATGCCATTACACAACAACGTGTAACGTACCAGTTCCTGTATAGTTAAGCCCCTTGCATAGCTTATTTCTAATGATAGCAGCTATCCCATTTTGCTTTTCTTATAACGCTGTTTCACATCTGACTCTTTGTTTGACTCCCTCAGCTTAGTTGTACAGTTTCTATGAATTATTGTGGTAGTTTCCCATTAAATCTCACTATACAAATTAAGCATTGCAATCTTGACTCCTCGCTTTGCTATTTTCCTCATAGTATTTGCTTCCTTTTTACTGCCTTTTCTCTTATCAGTCAGGTTAACAAAAATCTAGGAAGGTTAATTTGTCCAATATTTCAGCAGGCAAATATCTCAAATTTTGCATTGGTGCTTTCACCAACCCTGATGATACACGTCATCTTCCCAAACATTTTCCCTCTAGGTCTAGGAGATAGAAGAATTCCAACAAAGATCTTTGCACATCTTCAGCCATCTAACACAACCCTCACTGAGGTGCTCAAAAAGGATTCTTATGACAGAAAGACAGCAAAAGTATTATTCCCCAGCCTCTTCAGAATGACTTTCACACTCAGACCAACCTCTCACAGCATTATGCTTGGACAGACTTTGCATGAGGCTGTTTTCTAGATCTACTTTGATGGCCAGTCTATTAATTTTTCTTATTAAAAAGAAGTCATCTTTCAAAGCAACCTGAACTTCTTGTGAAACTCTGTCCTTCTTGCTTCCTTTTTTTTTTTCTGCTCATCTGTTCTTTCCCTCAACTGCTAGCCCCTGCTGTTACCAGCTACCTAATCTCTTCTTTCTTGCTGTTCAATATCCTTTGTCTAGCTATTGCACCTCCTTCCACAGAACAAACTCTTTCCACAGATTTTCTTCACATACTAGTATCTCTCTCTGCCTTGTCATCATTTTTGTATACTTCTAGAGGTCTCCTTTTCATCGGGGGATCTGCCAATCAACCCATCTGCAACTCCAGCTATATTCATGCTCTTTCCTTTCATCTCATCTGTCATCCTCAAATGCATTTCTGTATTCTACCCTCATTTCCAGCTGCATTTCAGGCTTTCATACCTCTTTTTTCTCCTGAACATTATGAGATGACCCTTCATGCATATGTAAATTCTGTCAGAAGCTCACTGAAGGATAACATACACCTTACAGCTTCTGCATCCACTCATCTTCATAGTTTCTGCCATATAAAATCATTTTGGCCTTCTTCACTGGTGCCCAAGTTGCTACCTTTTTTCTTCCTCACCCTAGGTTTAAAACCAAACAAACCATCTGCATACCAGGGCCCTCTCCAAAATCCTTCTTTTACTAGACTCATAGCAACCTCTAGTTGCTTTGATTCTGACACCTTTTTACCTACATTAGCCCACCACTTCATTTAGGGTTAACTATGATCAAAGGCCATGATCAAAGACTTCCTCTTTATGCTGTTTAAACTAAGCCATATGGCTTTGCAACACAGCTTATCTAGTCTTGTTTGAACTGTTTGTGCACTTTCATGCACAGCAATCACTTCCAATCATAGTAAGAAATCCATGTGGATTTTCTGATGCACTTATGCCAAAGCTCACATTACAGTTACCCCAAGCAGAGAAACCGCCTGGTGCTTTGGAAGCCTGAACCAGTATTTCTCAGCTCACCTCTTATTCAATAGTAAATGCCTGTGGCAGGAGGTGGGCATGCTTTGCTTTTGGGGTGTAAGTTTGGTGAGGATTTTTTTCCTTTTCAAAAGTAAAACATCAAAGCAGAGCTCAAGGAAGAGTAAATGCACAGGATGATGATGCTGGTAATCTGAGAGGAATATGTCAACGGTCTAAAATCTTTCTAATGCTGCTGCTGCTATTGATATATGCAGGGGAAGACTTAATATAATGGCCCTCTCAGCCCAGGCAGAGTGAGCTACTGACTGTAGACTTCCTCTGACATGGCCAATAATTTTCACTAAGGATAGTTCATTAGATTTCCCCTTCACCTCTTTTTATTTTCAAAATAGAAATGTGAACCAAAATCTAAATTTGAACTTAATTCTCCAGAGGTAGAAGGTGAAAAAAGTCTCTCTTGCTTTGCTTTAAAATGCCTACAATCATTTCAGCTGCAATATTAAAACCCTTTCAGGAGAAAACAACCCATATTCATGATGTTGCCCAACACATCAGTATATTATAATAAATTATAGGAAGGCCATATCTGCAAAAAAAATCAAAAGTGACAAATAGAACTGGAAATACATCCATTGATGAACTTCAAGTGCTCTTATATCTGAAACTAAGACTTTTAAATCACTGAATCAGAAATCATTGACAAGCTGACTGCAGATGCCATGGTCTTTTCTTAGTTTTGACTGTATGCCATTATATTTTTTTATCTGAAGACCAAAGCACTGCACGTTATACTTCATTTCTGGTGTTTCAATTTGCAACAATGTGTATATTAGCTGGTTAATCTTTACCATTTTTAACATGCAAACATAATATTCAAAAAATACTACTGCACCAATGCAGCTTCCAGAACTCTAATAGCATGGACACTAATATATTGTACTGTTACAGCTAAAACTTGGATTAAAGAATCAAAATAAAATGTTATAAATGCCTTATATTAGAGTGCCTGGTTTGTTATAAAGTAATAAAGAGAAAAGCTTGCATCTAGTCATTCGTGGTTGTTAAATAAGATTCTTTGTGACTTGCAAAAAAACTAGAACACAATGAAGAATTATCAGTGCATTCTCCACGGAAGTCATCTACATGTGTTTATTTAATAAACAGAAGATGGCTTTATTATGCACATTTGATTTCCATATGCAATCGTCTCCTTATCTGTCACTTGTATCTAAGCAGGGTGCTTTATACAAATCTGAAAATGAAAAATTCAGAGCGGGGCACAGGAAACTCATTTAATGTCGAGTGCAGTCAAAATCAAGATTTCTTTATTTGTAGTAACAACGCTGTTAAATCAGAAAATTACTCTCCTTTTCTGCATGTCCTTCTTCCTTTACAATTCAGTTGTTTGATCATAAATTGTCGAGTGCAATGACTTGTCTCCTCCACTTTCCACACTGGTCGAGACAGATTAAAAACTCCAGCATACCACCAACCAGTCTCAGCATACCATTAGCATATATATGAGATTTGAGACATTTTCTAATATTCTCCAGCAGAACTCATCTGTCAGCCAGGTGATGAATTATAAAAACTCTTAGCTTGTTTAGAAAAGAGGGGGAGAGGGAGAGGGAGAGAAAGAGAGAGACAGAAGAGGAAAACACTATCCCACCTTTCCTTTTCATTTTACCTATCCATTCTTGCAGTTAGTCATATAAATAAACACTAATCTCAATAAGAGAGACATAATGTGAAAGAGCAGCAGAGCACAATTAAAAGCTAGTGGAAGTGGACAGAATTATGAAGTGGTCGCTGATTTACATAAATAATTTTTTAACACATTATATTAAAAAATGTATTTAACATGATGTTAAAATGTTACCATTTATGTTACAATGTTACCATTTTGTTAAAATGTTACCCACCTGATGTTAAAAAAGATTCATAAGGTGCCTTACAATATCCACACAACTAGCATGGGCTGTTAAACCACCATAACGACTGTTTAGAAAATACCAGAATGATAAAAATGACAAATTCATGTAGTTCAGAGAGGGCTGGTTTTTTGTAATCATTCATAAGTTCAACAAGTTTTCATGCACATTCTGAAAATTTCATAGATTCAGCAACAACAACAAAAAATTACTCCTGATTTGCACTTCATTAACTTGATTGGGTTTTTTCCTGACTAGAAGATGGAAAGTGAACAGTTATATCTTGTGACTTAGATGAATAAACAAATGCGCACTATGAGTAGGAAATAGCAAATACATGACATCAAAAATAATTACTATCCTTTCAAATATGGCAGTAGGCAGTAACACCTTATATTTTAAAACTATCAAATTGCTACTTGAATCCTTTACATTAAAGAAGTGTTAATATTTATCATAATAATTTCCACAATCATCAGCTCACAGTGCCATTTGTAGTATCTGATACTAGCTAAAAAAAATAATATAATTTTGGACTCTTGGAATTACAGCTAGGAAAGTATTTAAAAATACATACAAATGTTTCCCATAGAGAGGAATTCTCATGAACAAACCTTTTCACAAGATCTAGGAAAATCTGGCAAATGCTACAGTTAGAAAAGGGTGAAAGAAGATTCTTTAAAATCACTTTTTTTTTTTCATGCTAACATCTTAAGGTATTAATTTCTGAGTTTGCCAAAACAGTTTGTTTCTGCACTTTAGGGGAAGAAAAAAATCTTATTCATCTTTTGTTCCCATTTTTTTGTTGTTGTGGTCTAAAAGAATAAATCTATGCAGGAAAAAAAAAAAAAAGAGGAAAAACATTTAGGAGAAACCAGAGCAACTGAAAACTAAATAAATCATTTATTTTTCATGAGTTGTACTTAAAAAAATCATAATATCATCATAGTAACTAACAGTGCAAGTAAGGTAAAGACTACTTCATGGTCTACATTATTAGAAATTTCATTAATAAATGTACAAATGCATATACTAACTTCCTTTTTACCTATAAATACCTTTGAGGTTTTAGGGCACTATACATCAAGCTGGTATCAGATAATTATTTTTTAGGTTGGAATATGTATAGAAGAAGTCATGAATTTTATTTCAGTAGACAATTTGATAGAAGATTGGAATGCAATAATATCAACAATAGCACTGCATTTGTGTTAGTACGCAAGAGATGGGCATGAGAGGGCAAAGGTTTAGCCAGTAGGGTGAACACATCTGTATGAACATGGACAAAGAAATTAATGCATATAAATTATCTGAAGAATGAAATATCATGTTGAAGGAATATTATTTGGAACTGATCTTGAGCACCAGGTGACAATTTTTTTCTTCTAAGCTAAGAAGCTTGTGAGAACATAATTCAGCACCTAGTAAGCTATTTTTCCCATTGGAGGACTTGCTCCAATTTTTAGTGATAACCAGGATTTAAACCTGGTTTGGTTTCCATTGTGCAGATATACACAATACCAATATTAACACTTGTGTCTAGAAAGATGAATCAATTTAAGGAACAGATGTCTAACTGTACCTGATAGTCACCGTCTGGTTGCAATACATCAGCTTTTTCAGGCATTTAATTTTGAAAATGAGAAAATAATTTTTAAAAATTTAGACTCAGACCAATACTTCCCCTGTCAAATACTTCGACTTACCATCAAAGAAAAGCATCAGGATGCTAATTGGCATATATTGATTAATTAATAGTTTAATTAATATTTTACAAGATATATACAAACTACGCTCCAGTATCAGCACAATAAGTGCATGATGTTACTGTATTTTTAGGTTTCACAGAAGTAATAGAAAAGTAACTGTTTCCTTGTTAATTCACAGAATATAGTCAGTGAAAATGCTAGCACAAAAAATATTATGCTGAGGTATTTCCTTCTGGCTTTCATTTAGTTTTGGAGTTAAAAATAAGGCCCTTTAAGATTCTTAAAAAATCTAAAACACTAAAGAAGAGTGCTCTAGGACTCAAAAAGATAGCATTGGAAATCAAAACAGATGTTCAGCAAAACTGCAAAGCCAGTGTTGTAGATTTAAGTGATCCAGATAAGTTGCAAGCTGAAACTTTCAGAGATTTGCCAGGAAAACTTAGCAGTAAAAATCTGGTTAATATTAAAAGCAGAGATGATTTTTAACATAATCCTAAATGGATTTGTTGTATTTTATTTTCTTAAGCAGCTTCAGTGAAGTGGAATGAGGAAAGGCAGCTTGCCTTTACTGTCTTCACTAAGAAAAACATATGTAAAAAACCCTCAAACCTGTGGGTCTGAATCAAGTCTTAGAATGCTCATATTTATACTTGATTATAATCAGCAATAGAATATTGACATGGTGAAACAAAATAAGAATATGGAATCTAAACTGACTTAAATTAACTTTTTTAACTTAGGCTCATCTGCTGGCCAAAGCTGAATCAGCCATCTCACATTTGGGTACAAGTTACTCATCTGAAGATTCTGACTGGACACAAGAGGAAAATTGTTCACAATAAGAACAAACAGATTGGAATTATCTTCCCAGGAATGTGGTGGATTCCCTAGCACTGAACACTTTTAAGATTTGGCTGGACAGGGTGCTGGGCCATTCTCGCCAGACCATGCTTTTGCCAAGAAAGGTTGGACCAGATGATCCTTGAGGTCCCTTCCAACCTGATATTCTATAATTCTATGATTCATTTACTTTTAAGAAAGTTTGAGTCTGTCTGTGAATCAGAAGTTACAGTTGAGGACTTTCTTCTCCTAAGACATCACAAAACAGTCTACAAAACAGAAACTACATTTTGCTTTCAGCGTATATAATATATGCTTAGCAGCTTATCTTTTAATAAACAAGTTTAATTCAGTCAAAATAATTAATTCTTCCCTGCTCTTTTCCAGTATTCCCAGCTGTCCAAAGCAAGTAGCGGAGAGTAAAGCAGGGGCAGCTTTATTCTATGATACGATACCAAGCAAGATTATTGGCTGAAGAAGTCTTTTATCAATGCAGAATTCTGGGAGGAAAAAATATCACAGAAACAATTTTATTGGCACATTGATAAATGACATGCCTTACTTACATGGAATCACTACCAAGGGACAGATCCCATTTCATGCAGGGTTTCAGTTTCCTTTAACAGCACCAGCAGATAAAACGGCAAGCAGTTTATTTTGTGGTGCTTACAGATCTCTCCATATGTGAAAAGGTAGGATAAATGTCCCTTAGCCATGCCATTATTGATAATTCCTGCATTAGTCTTACCAAGTCATCTTAATATCAATTTTCTATATGTTGCATTTTAAAATTTTAAGTATTTTCCTGGATCCTGCTTAAGATAATTTAAACAATCTCAACATACTGGAAATTAATGTCACAAGATATTTATTAAGCATTGGTATGTACATTTCAAATGTGTCTATATCAATGCAAAGACAACAATAACAGATGCTTCCATTGCTATCACAATGCTTTTTCCCTATGTTAACAATAACCCACAGACACAGCGGTGTTTTATCAGAGCTTCCTGCTAAAGCCCTGAACCTAAGATCATGTTCTAAAACTGTGCAGCTTCAACAACTCAGAGAACCAGCTACAAAAATAGTGGTTCTTTGTCTAGGTATTTTTCTATTGAGGAAGATTATTGATCCAGCTCCTTTCTAAGCTATGCCATTTCCATCTGGAACAGCTTTGAAAAGGAAGAATGCATATTTAAGACCTGTTGTCTTTGTAAGAAATTTATGAATGTGGAAAACAGGAAGAGAATGCATTCGCAGTCAAAATCTCTTTAAAGCTACCTTTTCATAGTAAATTTTTAAAAAGTAACCAATTCAACAGAATTTGCTGAATCAAGGTCTGCTTTCATTGCAAGCTCTTTTGCTGTTGTGCTATTATTTGTTTTATTTTATCTCCTCTTTCCTTCTTTGTTTTTCTGTTTCCTTTGGTCACTTAATAAACAGTCCTTTACACAACAAATGGATCCCCCAGCTTTCTCTCCCAGGTGAATACTGTAACCACTAGGCTGTAAAATTTCTCTCACTCAAACTGCTCTATGCACAGTGGTGCAGTTTTAATAGGAAGAGAGAAAAGCGATTCCAGCTCAGCCCCTCAGAAGACAGCATTGTAGGAGATACTGATTTGAAGTCTTTAGGTAGTTGGAGCTGGTTCAGACTTCTTAGTAATGCCAGCAAAATTGAATTTTGCCTTTTGAACACTACCATGGAAGCAGAACACTCTTACCATGGGTAAAGAAAGAGCAGAGAGGAGGAGTGGCACCAGGACACAGTAAAGCATCTCTGCACTGATAAGAGACATAGCAGTGCTGTCTGTGTATGGGTCCCTCTCAGAAGCAGTGGCTGGCTCACATGTACTTAGCCTCTCTGTAGCAGCAGCAGCAGCCAACTTGGTTACTGCCATGTTGCCGATCTAGTCAACTGCTTGCTTTGCCTGTGTCTAGGGATAGCCCCATCATCACTGAAGCCCTTTCAATCTGACATTCTGAAGACTTAAGCATGTTCAGAAAGTGCTTTGCTAAATATGCACTTCTCCAGCCAAATTCTCAAGGAAGTTATCAGCTGCCTCTGTGTTTTCAGAAGAGCCCCATCCCAGCTATCATTACCCAGTGCAGTCCCCAAATATTTCCTGGACTCAGATTTTTAAAGGATTTAGATTTTGATAGAAAATCTACTTTCTTGCTTCCAGATGGTCTAAACTGCTCTGATGGATCAAGGATGGGACAATCCTGGTGGAGTAAAAGAAGCCAAGATGCCTGGGAGCCAATATGTTCCAGATGAGCCACAGTTTACAATCTCAAATTGGGATCCACAGGCTTAAATTCATACTAAGTCTCCCTTTAGATGCATAAGTTCATTTATGTATCAACAGCACACAGTTTTATGCATACCCCATTAATTACAGTATTCACATTAAACAGACCAAAACATACTTCCATGTACAAGTCTAATATGTGCACTTCATAGAGCAGGAACAGCAGGTCAGAAGATGCTCACAGAATAAAGTATAATCTGTCTCTGATAAATCTTTCTGACCTGCTCACACACCTGCTCACCAAACATGCATGTGCAATGAAATATGACTTAGGTTAAGATAATGGTGAAATGGAGGGCCAACAACTGGAACCATATAACCTCCAGAAACATTACGTAATATAATCTACCCTAATTTACATGCAGATTAAATGTGCAGTGTGAAAGCTATAAAGAAAAAAACAAATCCTGCTCCTGCCTGCTCCCTGCTTACATAAGTCTAACGCTTCGCAAAACTATTTCCGAAAGGCAAATATTAAGAACAGGCTGAAGCATTTCGAACATACTATTACACATGAAGACTGCACATCATCCTGTGCTGAGAGATATAGGAATACCAAGACCTCTAAACAAGATATAAGGTAAGTAGATTTGATGTTCAGCTTGCCTTTAGTTACAGCCAGGGTTTTGCTATTTTGGCAGTTTTTTGTCATAATTTAAAATAAGTAAATAAACGAAGAGTAAAAGATACAAAGCTAACAGTTAATTTTTCTCCATATTTTTTTCCATCAGATACATTTAATTGGAACTATGAAAATACTTCAAGCCTGTCTAAATTCTCTCAGACACAATAGGGTTTCTTACAATGTTTAGTCTTTTAGAGTTATATGAACTATGTCAAGTATTTTCAAAGCATACTAATATCTAGGCATGGGAAAGTAATCCCTATTAAAAATAAAAAAATTAAAAAATAGAAGCTGTCATTTCTGGCTAGACCTAGAAACAACCTCCAACTAGGAGAGGACTCCATAACCTTCAGACTTCAGAAAAGAATATACCTGTAATTCAAATGGAACAGAGCTTGGGGAGTCAAGAAATTGTAGGAGGATGAAAACATGAGGCTAAAAGCAGTAAATCAAAAGCTGACCCCAGGGAGGAAGGGGCAAACCAAGTAGGAATAGAAAATGTGGCTAAAGCTTTTAGAGCTGGGCAGAGATTGGGTAGTGGAAAGCATAGTAGCACAGCAGGAGAACAGTGAGAAGGGTCTAGCAGAGAAGGTATTCCTTGGTTCTACTAGACCATCTGAAGAATCAGGACTAACAAGTACTGCCTTATCTCCTTTTTTAAACTCTTGTGCCTAATTTATTGGGGTTTTTGGAAATTCTAAGAAAACAATTTTTTCATTATAAACTGAAATCTGCACCTACTGAAAACATATTTCCAAAAAGCCAACGCTGCTCAACTGTAATGGCACATGAGACATTCCACTTTCATCCAGAAGAGACCGTATCCTGTAAATCTTATTCATTCACAAAAACATTTTATAGTAGTCCAGTTCTGAATTTCAGTTTTTAAATTCTGCCATTTGATATCATTCTTGGCTTATGTCCTTATGAAAAAAATGACTGTCAAGGGTCTCAACTACATACGTTTAAGTGAGGACTTTGGTCAGGATAGCTATGGAATTCTCAGGCTGAGCACATATAAGATCAAAGAAGCAATATGTGGTTGAATATGGCAGATATCCTAGGGAAAGATTTAATTCTGACTCATGGAATTTGACATAGGCGTATTTTTTATGTTGAAACCATGCTTTAAGGTGGATTTCAACTGAGCTAGGAAGAAAACTCAGTGAATCTCTGACAAATGTCTGGTATGTCTACCCAAATTACAGGGGGCAGTAATAGTCCCTATGCTGTAGCTCAATATCTAGCTTTAAGCAGCCTTTATCCTTTGAGTTCTTATCTCTTCATTGGATAGGTGGGTGGATGGATGGATGGATGGATGGATAGATGGATAGACAAACAGTCAGACAGACAGGCACACAGCTTAAATAACTAGATCACATGCTTATAAATATCCTCGTTAGGACTAGCGGTCTGTGCTCATTCAGGTGTTGTGTGTCTAACATCAGTTGTCTGATCCTGACCATGATGCCAGGCTGCTATGGTCTAAGACCACTGAAACAGCAGAATAATGCTGGTAAGCATCATAGAAACCCTAAAAAAAGATATTTCAAATATGAATTTGAAAAATTATAAAACATACCTTATGGATGTAAAAGGGGGAATTAAAATTACTCAGCAATTGGAGTTGTTGCTAGTTCATTCCCAACACAGTAGTTTATTATTTCATCCTCATATTTATCCTTTTCAGAAATCACCAGAAAAAACTTACCACATGCTTGGAATAATAATGCCATTCAGAAAAGTAGAAATTTCCTTCTTAGCAAAAGAAGACATAAAGCCAACATCTTTCAAGACTACCAAACACCTCAGACCTCTTGAGGTCTATTTGCTACAGGTAACTGCAAAAGAAGAAGTCATTGCATTACTAAAGAAAATGTTAATTAATTTAAGGAGTTACATCTCCTTGGACAATAATTGCAGTCAGCCATTTGACTCAACCTGCTACTTCATAATGCACCCTGAAATGATAAGCATAGTGGGAAGAGTGCTTCAGTGACTGCTGTAATAGCCATTGTTTGCCCTCGGCAAGATCCTGCTCATTACCCAGTATCACCATTTAGCTTTAGAAGTTATTATTAAATAAAGTTACTAAGACCTTTATGAACCTAATAGCAGTGAACTTGAATCATATATCTAATAAATCATTTAAATAATTGAAATAATTCTCTCCAAAGTTATATTAGGGTTCTATACTTTATATCAGCTTTCTGGTATATATATGAATGTAGAAGTCAGTGAAACCACACCTCATTGGAATCAGGTCTCCTAGTTTTATGCCTGGTAAAATGTAACAGAATTGTGTAGGATGACCAGATTGATGATATTTACAAAGTCCCGTCCTATGCTGTCACAGACAATCTTATAGGATCGAGGATATGGCCTGAAGAAAGAATATGCTTTTTTGCAGCATGCATCTATCAAATTGATATGTATCAATTTATTTTTTTTCTATCATAATGAATTAAATAATGAAAGCAAATTTCAGCTGGCAAGCGAAACAGTCAGAAGACTGGCACTAGGCTATTTGTGATTACAATCCGACTCTCCCTCACTCCTCAAGTGTGAAACTTTCTTACAAAAAATGTTCCATGACTGTGGAAATGTATCTGCATTCTACTCTCTCCTAGCCCATTAAGGTGACTGATAGACTTTAGATTACAGTGACTTGAAAAAAATTACTTTTTTTAGTGTATAAAAAAATACATTCAAAGAAAATAAAATTAAAACCCAGCACCTTTTCAATAAAAACAGAAGGCAACAGAAGCTTTGGAACAAGTGCTTGCCAATAGAAGGATTTCATGCTTTTGTTAATTAAAGGAACAAAGGAAAAACAGTGCAGTAGGCTGTTTCCTACATAACAGCTTCTACTAATAAAAAGTAATAGACAATTTCCTGCATTCAATTCTTTTGAATACTATTATACAAGGTAATAGAGTTTTGGAAATGGAAGTCCTAGCAGCCTGTCAGAAAGAGCTTTCTTCCACTTTTTTTTATTAAATGACTAAGTGCAGCAGTCTGTGTCCTATCTCTCCCTCTTGCATCTATTGGATTGTATTATTTTACATTTTGATTGAAATGATGTCACCAGCAGATAAAAGCCTGGCCCAGGCATTGTAATTGAATCAGCCTGAGTTGTTTATTCTAGTGATCTACAGCGATGCTTTCCTTGTCCTAACACAGAATGCATAAAAGATCCCTTCTTGTTTAACATGCTACTGATTAGATCTATTTTTTTACAAGAAGGAGGAATCAAATTGGGGGGTCGAGAGAGTAAGAACTGGAGTTTGGGGTGGAAATTGGAAAAAACAGATGAGAAAAGACACCATCTGCAAAACTTTCCATGTGTGACTGAAAGTTTAAATAAATAAATTTCACATGGCATCAGTACCAGATGGAAACAGATTTGATTGACAACATTTAAATGATAGTTAATGGGAACTTGTACAATTTTTGGAAGATTTTTCATGCTTAATTTCCTGTATCAGAGATTTATTCATATTTTTATTTTAAAATAATGCTTATCTTGGACAAAGATATATTTCAAATTGACTTTTTTTTTTACACCTATTAAACATACAGTGTTGGATAATTAAATTATTGTTATTGACATGTTCCACTTTCAATTAAAACTTTTTGCATTTAATAGACCAAAAAAACATTCAAATTGAACGTATTAAGGATATCCTTTAATTAGCATTACTGAGAATTAGCTCTTAGAAAATATGTAATGGAGACAGAAAAAGGAATTATAGGAACCTTTCATTTGGCAAGTTCTGACAAAATTATCTTCCTTTGGTAAAGACGGAAAGTCTGGTAAAGAGAAAGTCTGTCATTCATGCAAAGGGCTCTTTCCTTTTTTTACCACCTCTTCTCCCTCCCTCCCCACCTTCCCCTTTCCCTAAAGGAAATAAAGGAAAAAAATTGCACTACTTTATGTGATGTGTACACCTTAATACAAAACTTCTTCAACAGCATTTCTGATGGTGGTGGGAGTTTTGTTTGTTGAGTGTTCTTTTTTACTTATGGGTCTTTCCTCAAAATAAAGTACAATCATATGGTGTTTAGTAGTAGTACCAAGATGAAAATAAACCAAGCTCATCAGGCAACTTGCTGAAGTGTTTGTTACTTGAAACTTATGCTTTGGATTGTTTGCCTCAAATCTGAAGCTGGGAGGTTATTCAATTTGTTATTCGGAATTTCTGCATGAGGAAGAAATAAAGATGTAATTTGAGAAAGAGTTTTTCCAATACATAAATGAATTTTTTAAGAACAAATAAAAAAATAGTGCAAAAACACTGCAATTAATAAAATATTGTCAAGGAAATAGCTATTAAACAAAATAACGAGAAATTTAATTTGGGAAAATATTTTGAATCTGTTTGTTCGGGGTTTTTTTTATGTATGCAATAACTGTAACAATACTATTTTCCACAAGTGAAAATTAAAGCCACCAAAAAGGGCTTTTTTTTCAAAGTAGAATAGAAATATATCTTCCAGTCTCTATATATGCCTTAATTTTATTATTTCCTGAATAGTTGTTACAGTGAAGAAATAAAAAATAAGTTTACCATATCATTTACAGTCTATTTAGCATTCCTAATGCTTCATTACAAAATTCACTCACAATAATTACTGATACCTAACAGACCTTTGAGACCTTCAGATTTTTGTAATTCATTTATTGTACTGAAGGTATCATTATTTGAAAGCATTTGTAAAACATACTTTTAAATATTTCTAGTCAGTGATGAACTCAGAGCTGGGAAGCTACAAGATCTACTATCTGCATTTATAAATGTGTTCGTTTGGAGTGTATTTTAATGAATGTATTTTGACTGAAGTTAACCCTTTAGTATGCATTTATTAGACTGAGTCAGGTAATACACTTTTCAGTTATCTTGGTTTTCAACACTGCTACTCCACTTTGAAAGTCATCATTTCATTAAAGCTAAACTGAAAGAAAGAATAAATAAATTCAGATATGTCATTAAGAATTACAACATTTACTCATTGCCTTATTTATATACAAATAATATGCATCACAGTCGGCCTTGTAACATGCAGACAAACTGTGCTGTGGCCACGCAAATAGACCCAGGCTCACCAAAGCACCAATCCATATTCAGTCCCCAGAGCTGCTTAAATATAATTTGCATCACAGAGGTCACACATTTGGTCTCAGGAAAAAAAAAAAAAAAGGAAAAAAAAGAAGGCAATGTTGATTTAGCCTCCCTTCAATACTCTCCAGCAGCTGCCTCAGGGAATTGCTCTCAGAGGAACATCCCAGTATGCCATGCTTTTTCCCACCATCACATTACTTTCTTGTTAAAGCACAAGTGGTTAGCACAGGCAAATTGATTTCAACAAAGGGAAACCATAGTGAACATGAACTCCAGTATCCAATCCCCCTAAACGTGAACAGAGATTTGTTTTTAATTCAAAGATGTAGGATTAACTTTTTAATAGCAATTTTCATTATTTTTGGTGTTTCCACTGTGAATTCTTGTGATGCCTGGATGACTGGCGTACATCCTAATGCCATCAATGGGATTCCCTATATTAACAGGAATTGGTTCAGACACTGCCAGTAGAAAGGTATGAAGAAAAAGAAAGAAGAGACTGCATTTCCATTTATTATTTGCAGCCAGTCTCTTATGAAAGTCTTTTCCCGTGAGATTTGCAGACACAGGCATATTTGATATACAGGTTTTGGACTTTTGCAAGGTTATCAAAAACAAGCTAAATTTTCAAACCTATTAAAGCTTGCAAAAAAAAAAAAAAAAAAAAGGAAGCTGGCAAAACTTACTGTCAACAGGTGAAAACAGTGACCAGAAAACAGACAGCCTAACAGTAGTCACAAAGGACCCCACACCCTGAGTTTCTCCAGTGCTCCAAGGACGTGAAAGTTATCTGTATAATCAGCAAGATCACATAAGTGAGTAATTTGTTGAAGCTTATGGGTGGGAATGACAGCAACAGTTTCAGATTAAAATGTTTGCTTTTAAATAAAAAGTAAAAATAAAAAAATTTGATTTCTTTCTTAAACTAACTCATTCAGGAACCTGAAATTAGTGTACAGCTTTTGTATTGGTAGACACATTGTTAATATTTAAGATCTTTAATCACAGAATGAAGCTTGAATACAAAAGTAAAAAGAGCAGCAAGATGCTGAAATTTCAAGTATATCCTATCTCTAACCAAGGCATGATTAAAATAGAATACAGAAGGAAACTGGGGTTTAATGATAAGAAATGGCAGGTTCCTTGCTCAATTTTCTTGTTTTGGATATAAAAAATATCTTCATGACCTAAATCCAACTCTTTCTAAAGCAACTCAAATGAGAGACCAGATTTTTCAAAAAAGCTGCACCCCAGCAGACTCCTCTCAAGTCAATTATTTAGAAAGCTGAGGAATCCAATCCACTATCCTGCTTTTGAAAATTCTGATCCAGACTATTTAAATAACTGTTGTGATAGCCATATACATATAGGCCCTCCTGCTTTTCCTCAGAACTGGTACTTCAGCTGTGTTTTGTTTTTTCTTTTAAAAGTAATTAGCTCTGGCAGCTATGCAGCTCCTTTATAAAATCCAAACAAAACCAAGAAACTGTGCTGCATTCTTAGCATTAATGAAAGGTAAGAAAATCAGTAAAAATATGTTAGTGTGTCTTTAAGGACTTATTATACACTAAAACAAATGTAGAGATATGAATATTTCCTTGGTTACATATATGTATATGCATATATAAACGTACATGAACATACACATCAGAAAAGCAGAGGGCAATTTCCTTCTCTATTATTTATGAAACAAGATAAATATTAATTAATTGCATTCTACAAAATGTGATTGCTTAATAAAATATTTGCAGCTGAGAGAAAAGATGTTTGTGTAGCATATTTTTCATCCAAGGAGTGAATATAAAAAAAAAGTTTACATGTCATCCTGTTCCATCTTTGCATGTACTTGCTCTTTATCTCTAAAGCAGCATACGTTCCATATGAGAGAGGGGGTTGCCATGGTATCTGCACTTTAAAAAATTGAATAGTAGATCTAAAAGAAGCATAAAATCGATTTAACAAGTTGTCATGTAAGTTACCCTGGCCCACAAGGATGAAGTCTATGCTCCTTTTCCTCTGTAAAAATGTTTATTTAAAAAAAATATAAAAATCGTAAATTTTTAGTCACAGAGCTGAACACACTCCTTGTCATTAGGTTTGTCTCATCAACTTATAAATCATTTGGGTTTACATGTAGAAAATATATGTATTTCCAAGCATCTTTTTTTACCTTTTAACAAAATACAACAAAACAGAGAAGTAGTAAAGAAATAACTCTAAGCAGAAACCCTAATACTGAAGACAAAATTGCTGACATATAATCAGAGACAAAAATAAACCTTACTTAAAAATTCATTGCTTTATGAACTTCTCATTCTAAAGAAAAGAAGTTTCAGTAATCACCTTGAAAATAGGTTTTGGTTTTGGGGATTCTTTGGGGTTTGTTTTTCTTTTTTTTTTTTTTTTTTACTATGAAGAGGAGGCTTCACAACTATAATTTGGGACTTCTTATAGCTGCAAGCACAAAATAGTCATTGAAATTTATGGTGCCCAGTCTGCAGGGGAGAACAGATAGTTCTTGCAACTACAGTGAGGTAATTTCACAAGCAAATTAGAGAAACCAGTTTGTTTGTTTAAAAAGTAGAGAGACAAATATGCATGGAAGAGCAGGATGGTGGAAGATAGCAGCTTGTTCCAAAACTATATGCTCTCAACTTCCCTGCAGGATAGGTTACAACCAACTCATTGAGTAAACCTCAGACAGAATCATTACCTCTGCTGAAACACCCTCCTTGGCGGAGTATAGCCTTTGGGAAAAGGTCAATGTTACCTAGCAACTACTAAGAGCCAGTGCCTTTTTATAAATTAACCCCTTCATATGTGGCTTTGGTAGCATCTAAAATCACAAAAGGGCTTTCTATTTCAGCTGTTGAAAGTTGCCCAATGCAATCACAGCTGAACCTGGAAATTCTTTTAAGGACTGAATTTGTTCAGCGGAATATATAATTGTAACTATGCCCAAACAGAACTATGCTCATCTCTTATAAACCCATACAAATACCAACGGCTGCTCCACAGGAGTTTCCAGAATTTTGTATGACAAGTTTCCACCTCCGTGGCTTGGCTGCAGTTAGGTCCCAGAATGAGTGAGTCATGAAACAAAGCTGGATGTGCAAAGCAAAGCCTGCAAAGAAGCAACAAACACTGCTTCCTCTGCAAGGTGGGTGTGCAGTCTTACTGACTTGCTGTCTACTGTTTTGGAGGTAAAGTCCATATTGAAATGAGAGGTGAACATGACTGCATGTGTTTAAGAGAAGTCTTTGGCTCAAATGTCCTAATAGCTGACATTCAGGGGCTTATGGCAATCAAGACAAATGCCAGAGCTGTCAAGTAGGGGAAAAGCGAGTCAGTGTTAGGGAATGCAAGCAGAGATTGTGCTAAGAGCAACTAAGAAGGGGACAACCTCTACTTGATATTTTACCACATACTAGGACTCAGCCAAAGAACATTGTTTTTCTAGGTTTGTTTTTACTCAATGAAGCATTTGTAGGTTAAAAAACTAGCTCCCAAATTTATACCCAGTTCACCTACCAACTGGCCTGGGTGACCTGAGGAACTGGGAGTTTTCCATACATGTCCCGCTATGCCTTGAAGAAGCACTAAAAGATGAAGATGAAGAAGCACTTCTATGCGCTAGAAGAAGCATCAGAAAGCTCCAAGACATCCAATGTCTGGACCACAGAACAACCAGTATCAACAAGCTGTATCAAAAAGCACAAATGTGCTGCTTTTTAGACAGTCACTATCTGCATACTTCCTCTGTTATTTTCAGAGAGATTAAGATGGGATAAAAACATTTTGCTGAAGTTGTATAAGAAGTTGAGGAACCATTTTTATTTCTTACAACTTGCTGAGTAACAAAGATTTTCTTAGTCACAGTCCTGTAAGATGTTCACGGCTTCAGTACTTCATGTGGAAAATGAGGAAAGTGTAATTAACATCCACCTTCTACAACATTACCATACTTATGCACCATCTAAAGTATTCTATTGGATTTAAATCCAATTTCTTAACTGAAAATCTCCCACCCTGTCTCTGCCTGCATTCCATAATCTAATTTATGATACAAAAATACAATCTTGTCTGGCTATTCTCTAGCCAGAAGTACAACTCACTTGACTTTTAATCCTAGTTCTACCTCAGTGAGAAAAAATATCTAGTTGGCTAAATAAAAAGTTAAGATCTTTTCATGATGTGACTTAAGGACAACAGGTTCATCTCTACATCTCTAGGCATTTTGCAAAGTTTCTATGTAAGAATAAGAATAAACCTCAGAGAGAAAAGCCAATTGTATCGATTTTGTACACTCCATTTTACACTCAAATGCAATGCCCTTCCCCATGAAAAGGCAGCTAAACAGCAGTATCCATACCCATTCTGCAAGACTGAAAATAGCTGACTTGACAGCAAATTGTACACTTCCCATCCATTCAGCAAACAGATTGCTGCAGACCAGTTGCTGTGCTTTCTGCTACTTGCCCACCAAATAGGTCAAGCAGATGAGGGCATATGCAGACAAGGACAGTCTCTGAAGTGCAGGAAAAAAAAGCACAGGACATAGATCTTTAGGAAGCCACATTCCACCACAGCTACTGTTTATGGAACAAACTGATAGAATTATATTTCTTTTTTTTTCTTCTTTTTCTTTTTCTTCAAGGAAATCTAGAAACATTACCCAAGCAATGACTTCAAGAGCACATCTAAATCCAACCACCACCTCTAAAAGTGGCAAACTCATGATAAAACTTGTAAAAGAAGGCAGCCCTGACTGACATGGCATGAATGGAATGCAATATTCTAGAAAAGGAAGTGCCTTTGACTTAAGGTAATATGAAATGGCATTTCATATTTTATTTTCCATATTATTCTTAATCTAAAATTTTATTTGCATTTTTTATTACTTTGGACCCAGCTGTCCCTTATCCTTCTAGCAACTCAGAACAATTCATTTTTCATCCAGCAAGGCGTTATTTCAGATTACTCCATCTAACACACATTACACACAATACGTTTGTCAGCAAAGGACTGTCCATTTGGCTAGTGTATTATGTCTCTCTTCTAGTCCCTTAGTCTTCACTGCTTCCTAATAATCTAATTTTAGATCATCTGTATTCCTCATCACCATCCTGCTTCTTTTGCAGGAAGAAAACATACAGACTACCAGTGGAACTGCCAAAACTAACGTCAGGATTTTCTTAAGAGGTTTGATAAATTGTCTAAATATATATGTGATTTGAGTTACAGGACTCATTAAAAAATAATCCTTTTTTAAGGCTGAGAATCATAATTAGATCAGGATTCGTGTCTGTCAAGATGCCTTTTTTAAATCACTAGATTAAGAGTTTAATACATAATACGTGATAGACCTTCTCCAGGCCTTCTCCAGAGCCACTTTGGGTCGGATCTACAAAGGAGGTAAGGGTAGAGTTTATTTCAACTAACCTTTGAGGCCTACAGAGTTGTCATCACCATCTGAACTAATCATTTGTTATTTTTTATAGCCAACGGACAAAAGGTACTTTTGGGATATAGTTCACCTTATCCAAAGATAGTTACCTTAGCCGGGTACAAGGAGGGCAGTCCTGGGGTGCTTAATGGCTGTAAAGGGGCTTTATATGACTTGCGCAGGTATGGAAGATCAACTCTGAAGTTAGGTGAAACCAGTCACATTCCAAGGGCCCAGATGTCCCTATCTGCCAGTCATTCTCTGGACATTATCCATAACTACGTTTGTCTTGAGACAAAACCTCCATATCTACCTTGTAAGCCTAACAGGAATCAAATATAAAGTTATCTTTTATATATTTTATATACTAATGTGCTGCTGGCTTGGTAAGCCTGAGGACATACCAGATCAAGCCTACATGAAAGTCACCAACTGAAGTACAGCACAGATCCTAACCCTCTTGCTTTTTCAAAAGGAATTATAAAGATCTTTCCAGAAGATAAACTTCAGTAAACCTTTTTAAAATGTCTGCCTAAGAGAAACAGAACTTACATGCACATAAGCATTTATATACATATACACAAATACGTATATGTACATATATATATCATATAGATATGCAAACATATACATGATGTATGCCAGGAAATTAATATTGTGGGCACAGAATCAAAAGTTAGAAACAACAGAATTAAGCTTACAAATTTAAGTGGTTTGGGGAGTGCTTAATTACAATTTGGATACACGTCTTCCAGTCTTTAGCTGAAATCCTAGCACAAAAGTATTTGATGACATTTTCATTAATTTTAAGTTTTTGAGGTAATTCATTCTTAAATATCTTAGTTGCTATAAATATGTCATATGCTTTGGCTTCCCTGTACTTTGGGTTTGCGCTGCTCTTTTCCAACTCTCCCATCTTGATGTTGTGACCTCTCTCTTATTCTGTGTCCTTCCCCTTCACAGGTCCAACAAACAGAAATAACAAGAAAATTTTGAGAACAGAAAAGAACAATTAAAAATACACATCACAAGCAATTCTGTTAAACTATTTCTTGTGAAAATGCTGATTATGCATAATAAGCTCTTTATGTGGAGTTATAACATCTCATGAATGTCTCCTACACTGGAAAGGAACAAAAGATTACTGAGCTGCTAAAATACCATTGTGAATGTTGTGAACCTGCTGTTTTGTTCTGAGAGCTTACATCCTAATTATAGCATTTTTCTTTCTCCTTTATTTAAGAGTCTTTTTTTATCGCAGCGTAGACTGGACATAAACATTCCTTTGGATCCTATGGGTAAATAATGAAAACATAAAAACTATGGATTTTTCCCCTATCAAGCAGGTTAATAGTTTAATTGTATATGGTTATTCTTACATTAAAAGCTGCATACCTGGCAAGCTTTATCGGGTAACAGGGACTTTTAAATGTGCCAATGTTTCTACAGAAGTAACGTGGGTCAATTGCAAAAGGGATAACCATAATGATTAAATCATTAAAATTTTGTCTATGCTTCACAGAGCATAGAGAAAATTAACTTCCCACCAACCTCATTTTTCTGCTGAACATGAAATAATGATTTTCTGCCAGTATAATTACAAAGCTAACATCTGATAGAGTCAGCATCCAGGGGGGATTATCACATGCATGAGTATTAGACCTCATTACCAGCTTGACTGCAAAATTATTACATCTTGTAATTGGATGGTGAGATTTATATACAGATTGGCTGGGTTCTCTGTAAGATTGTAATTACAAGCTTCGTTGGTTCGCTACTTATCACACGGTGCAGGAGGAGGCAAAAACAAGCACAGGAAAGACCATTTCATTAAGCCATAACCCTATCAAGGGAGGAGCACTGTAACATCCCTGTATTTATTAGGCCAAACAGAGCTGTTTGCAGAAGGGGAGGCCATTTATTACCGCCTGACAAATGGGATTTCATTTATTTAACCTCGGTGATCTATTTCAGTAAAATGTACAAACGAGCCATCCATTTTATGATTCCGGAGTCAACGCCTCAATTATCTAAAGGCTAACTGACTGTTAAAGCACCCATCTGCTAGGATGAATTCATTGATTTAATTTGCTTCATGTTACTGAATGATTCTTAGCCGACAGGGAGGGGAAAGAAGGGAAAGGAAAGGAAAGGAAAGGAAAGGAAAGGGGCGGCTGGTGGTTTAGGAGAATGCATCAGAGTGATTCAGCATGCTGGTGTCTGTCTGCATGTGCGTGCACGGGTGCGCGCCTGGGTTTTTTTTTAATCCTTCAGCACAATAGGAGAAGGCGATCAATAGCAGCTTAAATTTTATTAGACAAGGAGTTAAGTTGTTCAGCTCAAGCCAAAACACCTTTGTTCTACCATAACAAGTAATCTCTGTGGTGGAATTAATATTGACAAGCTGGCTTCTTTGTAGCTAATTTTGTGGGTGCCAGAGCCAATCAGGAGCCTTGCAGTAATAGAGTTGTTATTAGAGTTCATTATAAAAGCTGTGGATCAATGGCTACACTGGGAGGGAGAGGACATGCTGCAGCAGAACGCATATGTGTGCTCAAGGAAATGAAATCCTTTTAATGTCCTTGTAATAATTTATTCTATAGTTCTCTTTGACTTAAAAAAAAAGAAATCTTTCAAAAACAAAATTAAAAATGTTCCTTTGCGAGGCTTTTAATTATATCATAACACTGAAACTGATGGGAAGGAAAGCAGGCTTTTAGGGGTGGGTAAATTCAGAGGGACCTTAGTATCCAGCCCTGAGTTTTATCAGAAATGGATTTTGTTTGGAAAATGCCACCATTCCCATTTTATCTGAATCACATAGGCTAGTTTGTTGAAAGCTTAAGCTACTGTGAACATAACATTGATGTCTTTTAAGCCATCCCTTTTCTCCTGCCTCCCTAAACCATCTGTCTCATTAAATCTGATTTTTAGTTTTTTTCTTCGATGGGGTGTCATTTTGTAGAAAACCTCTTTACATTCAAGGAGAAGTCACAAATAGTGTGCTAAAGCTTTTCTCACATGTTTCTAGGGGGGAATGACCTGTATGCTGTAAGTGAGTTAGCACTTTCAGCAAGCTGACAAGGAGTTCACAGAACACAGCTCTTTGTAAAAGGTTGCCTCTTTCAGCTATAAAAGGGCCCTCCTTGATGTAAGTGTTCCCAGAGTAATAATCCATTTCTCTTGTGGCAGGCTACAGCTCGTGCTATAATCTTTCCCACAAGCTCCGAATCAGTACAAGAAAGCTGTTTACTGGACAATTTTCCCTGCATCTCAATGTCAAATGATCCTGCATTAAAATGTGAGAACATCACACTCTAAGAAAGGCAGGAGGATCAAAGGGAACCCTCACAGTGAGTGAGTTGAGACAAATTAGCATCTTTTGGTCATGGTTTCCTAGATATAATAATACGGCATTCCAGGGCCATAAGTTGTTTGCTTTGCTTCCTCCCCTTTATTTCAGTATAAAGAAATAGCCATTTATTTTTTCCATCTCCTATGTTTGTCTCTGCCAGAAAAATTGAATCACTTTCAATTGATGCAATTAAACAGGGTAAGTCCCTTGTGTAGACACTGTTGTTTCAATTCCACTGGATATCATTAAGTCAATAAATGAGACTCTTCCACAAAAATAAGACCATCAAATATAAGCAGTGTTCTGTTTGGTTCTGGGTTTTTTTGTTTTCTTTTCTTTTTCTTTTTCAATTATCACATTTTTTCCAAGGATTGACAAAACCAATCATTTCCATTTTCTTTCTTTTTTTTTTTATTTCCCCTCCAGACATCTGTCTTAAAACTTAGATTCCTGCTATTTAGCACAGTAATAAAAAACATTCTAGCAGAGAAAACCTGGGAGTCAAAGAAACCTTGCCATCACTTTTTCCATCTACTTTTTCTTCCACTCTTCCCTTACAGCTGGAAAAAAAGTAGCTGCATAATATCTAGAACCAGTGACAGGAGGCATTGAAAGTGAGCAAAAAGGTCAGAATGCAGACAATACAGCAACAACAAAAAAAAAAACTTAGGGAGAATAATTTTCTGTTAATCAGAAAAATTTGCATTTTACAATGTATTTCTTTTTCTATAATATGCTGAAGTTTCTGAATTTGAACTGAAAGGCTTCACTGAAATTTTGTTTTTAAAAAGACTAACAGAGGAAGTGTGACATATCCCCATTTTCCCCAGTTCAAATGAATAATTTTTGCAGACACCTTTTGTCAGTGTTCTCTTTTCCTCATGACAGCTTATTTCTAATAGAAGAAGAAAGTCAACAGAAACTTATCTGTGATTTTTATGTCTCATCATGCTGCTCTCTGACATTCATGTCCCTCCCAAGATCCTTCTGAAGGGTGAGACTCAGCCTAAATGATTTCATTGTTCTTTGGTATTCATTATTTGTCCAGTATGGAAATCCTGTAAGGAAAAGGAAAAAGAATTGGTCAATGAAAAATGCTGTGTCTCAGAGGCCAAAAGGAGTTTCCATACTATCATAATTATTGCCAAATAAGCAAGATCCTGCAAAAGCAATGAGAACAAACAGCAAAATACTTTTTAGCTACAGAAAGAAAAAAAAAAGATACCAATGAAGTTGATGAAGAGATTAAGGACAAACTGGATATGGCTCCCAAATTAAATTATCACTGTCCGTACTGAAAATGGAGATAAAATACCATCCTTAAAAGTAGGGGTAGGACAGTTACTGGGAATGCAAAGCAGAAATTCGTCTACAAAATTACTACTTCTTTGATATACATTATTTCTGGTAGACCATCCTTGAATCTTTTTAGCATGGTGCTGTAAGTGCTTTTTGGTTGGGCCAGCCAGGCTCAGAGTTGACCTATTGGAAGATCAATAAAACAATTGTAAAATTAGTATTATGGTTTCTCCCATTCATCTACCCTCATCAATTAACTTGTTCAGATCCCAGTCAGACCTTCTTAGTGTTTGCCTGAAGTTTCTTAGAGCACTAAATTTCTTCTTGCAACATCTTTTGGGCCATTTCATGACAGTGTAATACAAACAGAAATAATAGCAAATTATATTTAGTTTCACATTTTCCTTCTATTAGATTTTACTTCTTTGAATCACTTTAGCCGCTTATAACTTTTATTCATCTACTTTAGACCATTTAAAGTTTGGAAATTATTCTGTTCTTTTTTTTCTGCTTGATGAAGCATACAAGTTCTTTTTTTTTTTTCCTGCATTTGAAAGTTACTTCTATACCTCACTGCAATCCATTATAATTTCTAGTATCATATCCACATGTGAAATCCCTCCAGCACCAAGATCAGTCTCTAATTCTTCTTGATTTCAATAGTTTCATGTTGCAGATCTGATGCTCAGTCATAGCACTTGATTTTACAGACGTCACTCCAATAATTTTAGTGCCCCCCCCCACCGATTTATACTATACCAGAAGCAAAGATCAGTCCACCATGTTAGACAATTTATTCCTAGAAGAGGTGCTTTCTTTTTTGCTAAGCTTTCTTGTCATAAGGAGAAAGGTAGTAGCATTTAAGCTGCTGCTGTGACTGACAGACTATCCCATAATACTACTACTGTAGCAGCAGCTTTAGAACAATATACAATTGCAATTGGAATTTCTTTCTCTGAAGTTTCTGTCTCCATTCTGAAAATATTTTAAGCAGCATTAGTTAGGAGGGCAGAGGGAAGGTTTTCATTAGAGCACATATTTTTCAGCCTTATTGCTCCCAATTAACACACTCAATAAACCATTGAATATAACTGCACGTTACATATGCAGCTACAGTAAAATGCATCTACTTTTCAAATTTTAAAGCTACTTGTCCTTTAGCCTTATACCTCAAAACAAGCCTGAGGCAGGAATGTATTGCAGTATAAATACATGCCTCAGAGCATACTATTCTTTAGTAAAATGTGTGTTGTAATGAGATAACACTGCACCTCCAGTAGTTCACTATATCCTGAAGGTCTGCAGTTATCTCATTATGAAGTATGTTCGGTCATGCATTATGGACTAATGCAGTTATTTTTTTATTTACAAATTTTCAGTATGACTCGACTGTGCATAGACAAACCAATAGACATTCAGTGCCAGTAGGCTGACGTTGAAAGGCTGACTACAAATTTCAGTACAACTGCCAACATTCCCACTAACTTTCATGAGAATAGCAACATATTTTTTGAAGAACTGTTTTTCTGTTTTACGAACTCATACTTTAATCTACATGCACTAAGATCTGGAGCATTTTATAAATTGAGTATATCCACAACTCAGAAAAGACATTTGCCAGGTATTGAATATTTTTGTTATCACTTACTATGCCTCATAACAAGAAGAAAAACAGACAGATATAGCATTTGGGTACAGGAGAGAGTGGTAGTTCAAGAGTCACCATTGTCCCACTTGTTAACTCCACAGCTGTCTGGTAATGACTTTTGTAGTGGACAAGAAAAGCACCCTAGCTAGGACATGAAAGGAATCAGATAAGGATTAGATTCACTCTGATAACCGAGAGGCTTAAGATTCAAACTCCATTTTCACCAAAGGAACTAGAATTTCAGTCGGGCATTACCACGTCTTGTGATAATGACAATGACACAATCATCAGTCCCTTCAGCTATCTGAACACACCTGTGTGTGCTCTTTAGGCTTTGCTTTAATTACTCTAAGTGAGGAAAAGACTGACGATGTCATCTGGCAGACTCACAGAACTATCTGGCTCTTGAACAAGAAAAGTACTGCTCTGGATTTAGCTATTATTAAGAATGTGATTTCTAAGTCTAGTAAAACATAAGGATTATTTTATTTTTTAAGGATGTTTTCTTTCACGTCATTACAAAAGCACGATCAACACACTGATTGTAATGTAACAGTAATATCAATTAATAATTTACTAGCACTTTGGTAGAAAATTGGTACCCTTGGTCATGCAAGTAAAAATAATATTTTAAATAAAGTCTTCAATGCTGGTAATGAATGCTCAAGAGCTTTTATAAGTGAATTCATATGACCAAGATTGACAAGATTAATATGAGGTTAGAATAATTTTGTGTAATGTATAAAAAGCTCTTTTCTCATTTGCACAAAACCGAAATGAGCAAATGTCAGGACACACATGGACATAGAAAAGTATTTTTGAGTAAAAACTGGTAAACTCACATTTCTGCTGCTCTTGCCTTCACCTACAAATCTGTACATTTTTGAAGCAATAGCGGGTCATTACTTAAGAATGATAGAAACATGACAGAACTAACAAAGGACTTGTTCATCAGGAGTATCTTTCTTCATTTACTTGCTTTATTTTGCGCAGTGCAATTCTTCATCAATACCTTTTCTCTGCTGACAGGAAATGCCAAAATTAAAATAAAGTCATCATGTTAGCAAGCTTTGAGATCAAGAAAAAGATAAATCCAAACTACCACTGTTTCTTATTTTGACAAATAGGCATTCATTTAACACACTTTATTTTAAAGTCAGTTGCTTCTAAACAGCAAGTTCCTTAATGACATTTTCTGCCACCTCTTGTTTGCATACTGGCCCTGACAACTCTGATATCAAAATAAGCACTGGTGCTCATGCACAGTTAGAAGCCCTCAGGACTTCTGAAAAACACATTTCCTGAACATAAACACCCTCAAAAGGGGTGCAATGTGGGGAGGGGGTGGGGTAGTGGTGTGTGCAAAATTAGTGAAAAATTCTGCAAAAAAAAAAATATTATTTGGAAGACATGCATAGTATCAGGGTAAACACTTGGGTAATCCCTCTGTCCCCCCCAGCTTTCCACAAGCCATAATGGGTTATCAAATACCTATGTGTTCAGCTTCGTTGATCTAAGACTCACCAAGTGACAAAGCAATATTCTTTGCTTTGTTCCTCTGCTATCTGTGATTTCCCCTGTCTCTTATTCAAGCACAGGGCAGGCGCAGGACTATTTAACTTCTAAATGTCAGGCAAGAAAACAGGAGTGCATTTTGGTCATCTGGCCCCTGTAGTACTGAGGATCTGTGGTGAGGACCAAACTGAGGTTTCTATGCCACTGATACCCACTTCAAGCATAAAATACCTCTCTCTGCTCCAGGAATACTATTTGTGTCCCATTAACAAAACTAACAGTTTCAGCCAATCAAAATGAAGTTACAACTTTGTATAGAGTCTAGTATTTTTGGCTGCATGAAGTAATCATGATTTTATTACCTGATTATAGTAGTTGTTGGAGGGCAAGGGCATGAGAACCTATTCTATCTAGCTCTCAGAAAAACACTTTAAGTCAGCAGCCTGCAGTGCTGTGCTCCCCTGTAGGCATAACAACTTTGAAATCTATTGTGCACTGCAGAGCTGCATCAACAAGAGACCAGGGAGCGCTCACCTTGGAATACCCTACATCTCACTCCTGAAGGTGCCTTCCTAACAAATGCACTTTACACCTTTTTTTCACTCTTTTATCAATTTCTGTGTAGGAGCAGATGAGCCCAACTGGGTCCTGAATGCATGGTCTGCAAAGAAAGAAGCATTTTCCTCCCTCAACTTTGTGAAAATAGCACTTTCTTCCCACTAAAAATATCCATCAACCAGTTTGTTTTGCGTTTCCTTCTGTCTGTGAGACATTTGTGTGATGAAGTGAACATTTCTAGGAAAATATACAAATAAGAAAATAAAATTATATCACACAATTTGCTTTCTCCCACATCTACACTGAATGAAGCCAGTCTTGCAGAGACAGGAGCCTTGCTCAGTAAAGACATATCCTCCGAGGTTTTGCTCCTTGTGAAAAACATTTTCAATCATTCTTATTGACTTCATTTTGTGGGAAAATGATAGTGAAAAAAGAAGAAACAAAGCATGCCAAACAGATGGTTAAGAAGAAGGTTGCGTACGTAGTTCCTATGACGCCAGGTTTGAGGCCAGTTGAACTTGAGGACTGTCGTAGTGCTAGTTCCCCATTCTTAGGATGCAAAGCAGGCACCATCTCCAAGAAAAACAGCTTCCATTCTTGGAGGGGAAAAGGAATATTTACCCTACCTCCTTACCTTGCTCCTTCTCAGGAAGGCACTCTGTTCTCTCTACATCGTGTCCACCCACATCCCTTCAGGGCTGACTCAGACGGAGAAGGCATCTCACCAGAGAATCTCCACATGGCTTTGGTCCTGAGGAGGCCCCAGATGCTTCTCACCTGGGAAGGAGCAGTCCTATCATACCCCAGGCACCAAAATATCTTACTACCACTCTGAAAATAACATTTTATATATCACATAGCATGGCTTGCCCACTTATGCTGCAGGACTTTGTCAAATAGTCAGTGGTGTAAACCCTGCATAAGTAAGGTACAAATAAGACCTCTTTTTGTCCTCTACCGCTTGATCATATGAGAGCTGAACATTTCCCACGAAGTGTTTAGTACCCTCTACTCACATCTATTTGATTTCAGTGAGAATTCAGCTGACAGAGTTAATCTCTTACAACCTACCATTCTGATGCAATATGCTGCTCTCATTCAGGAAATCTGAACTGAGTTTAGAAATTCCCAGTTCCCTCTGACAGTCAATAACTTACTATTTTAGTGCAATGAGCACATTAGCCCCGAACAGCTTGAGACTGCATTCTCCATTGATCAGATAAACAATTTGTGAGATATTTTATTACAAAATGACGCACCAATTTAGCCATCTTTTCATCAATGATGTGCTTAAATTGGATGTGAAATGCCAAGAAAGTTGCCTCCCCAGGGTGCCATCAGTGAGAAATGTAAAGCAGAGGCTTTCAGTTAATATGGTTCATGTAGCAGAGTTTTATCTTTCAGTCAAATCAAATTTAAGTCAGCTGGTAATACAAGTTTGACCTCCCATTATCTAAAGCCAGAAATTGCATTGTAGTGATTTGTTAATCTGGCCTTAAATCATCCATCAACTTTTATACCTTTTTTAATGAATCATAGGGGTTTTATTCTTCATTTTCTTATGAGTCCATAGGGTACAGCTGATTACATCTCTGGCTTCTTGTACCTACTCCACTCATTCAAGAATGCTTTTTTCTGTTGAATATAAAGTGTGGTATTGTTTCTAAAATAATTTAAGTATAGAAGACCATGGTCTGGCTAGAACAGCTTTATTTCAGAGGATAGCACAGATAGTCTTAACAGCCCACTTGAAGATTTCATCTCTGAATCACAAAAGAAATGGAAAATTAATAGCATAATACTTACGATCTTTTATCAGAAAGTATCTAAACCTGAATTAGCATATTTACTAAGATAAGTTAAATTAACACAACAGAAGTCCTATTTAATGCCACAGCCACCTCACATTGCACTCATACCATAGTTTTGTCACAAAATTTCAGGAGTTACATGAACCACCATTGTTTGATATATCACATAAGTAAACAGGTAACATTCCACCACTTTGGAAAAAAGATAGATATGGAAAACAGAGAATATAAAGTATATTCAAAACTATGGAAAATAAAGTATCTTCATGGTATTTACAGAGGAAAAAGTTCAGAAGTCAAAAGTCATGAGACTATGAGAAATATCTTGCTTCATGTAAAAAGGTAAGTCTTTGGCTCAACATCCCTGCAATAGTCAGTTTTGCCAGCTTGTAAAAACCTGTTGCCAGGACTGTTGATTGCAGCCCATAATCAACACAAGAGTCCCTGGCAGAGGACCCAGAAAAGTCATGCTCCTGTGCATTGGGAATTGTGCACAGGCCTAGGTAGATACACGCCATAATCAAGGTCATGGGGGTAAGACTAGAGATTCATCGAACTCATTCAGTGGTCTCGCTACTAAGCTTGCATTAGATGACCCCACTTTCACTTCTGGCTGAACTAAACAGGATGCAGACTGGTCATATGTAAGAGGTTAATTAACAATGACTTGAGACTTTCAGTCCCTCTTCTTGAGAAAGGGAAAAAGCCCATAAAGCTTTGCTTTCTGGCAATACAGATTTTCTAGCCTTCTGTAATTTCTCAGATAGATTTTTCTCTTGTCTTGCTTCACAGACAAAACACTCCCCTTCCTCAGGTCAGACGCTTTTTGCCACACTAAATTTTAAAGTATATTAATGAAAGCCCAGATGGTAATGCAAACACAGGCACATCATTCAAACTTCATGATATTTCAGTATAGAGCTCTTAGACCAATTTTTATTAAGTCATGCTTTATCCTTTAGCCTTGCAGGATGTCTCAGAAGGTGTAAAATAAATTTCTCCTATATCACTACTGTCTTCTGCTTCAGCTATCATCCCAGTTACTGCTTGTGTGTGGATCCCTCTTACAAAGGAGCTTATTACACCACCAGCAAATTAACACACTGACATCACAAGAAACCTGTTCTCATGCATTCACACTTCTGGACCACTCAAGCAGTTCAATAGATGAACATCCAGTTCATCCTCCCTGTCAATTCTGCCGCTGGATGTAGAAACCTTTAGAATGGGATGTTAGAGAAAAGCCCTTTCATAAGAGCTACCTTTACAAAACAGGGCTGTCAGTCAAACAGACAGAAACTCAGGCAACTGATCTTGCAATTGAAGATCAAGAAGCAATACTGCTAATTATTCCAAACAGTTGCATTTCAAAGGAGTATTCCCAGTAATAATTCATGGTAACGACCCTTTATCTCATATCTTTAACCTTGGTTATCAATGTTTAGCACAAAAATCAATCAAAAAAATTAAAACCAAACTAAAGAAATATGTTCTTGCTTGCCTTTGCTTTTTGATGCAGCTCTAATGAGTCCTCTTTTAATTGCATCTCCCCTTTCTGTGTCACCAAGACTACCCAAGAATGAGCAATAAAGGTACCTTTTTTGACCTCAGGCATACTCCATGTAGAACCACACCCTATTTCAGGAGAAAAAGACATGCCACCAAAATGCACCCATAAATCCTAATGCAACATAAATTCTATTTTTACAACTTCTTTACCAAAACACTTGAAAAGTATGGTCCTGAAGAGATTTCAAAGTTAAAATTACTTTTCTACCAAAGATATTGTTCTTTTAAATTTGATAAATTGAACTTAGATAAATCTCTTCTTCCTAATATCATTCATTCAAAAAATAGTAAGTTATCTCAACGCCAAGATATACTTAGAAAATTGAAGATCCATTGCCACAAAATTCAACAAAGCCAAACAAAAAGGTGAAGCCACAATCATTACCTTATTACCTTTTCTGCCCACAAAAGGGGCAGAAGAAACACTAGCTAGAAGGCACTTGAAGTATTTAACAAGAAAATAGGAGTTTCTCACTTTCAGGTTGACACCGGTAATTAAAGTCTTTGTCTTTTTGTTTAAAAATATAGTTGCATTTGTATATATGGAAGAACATTCACTAAGACCAAAGATATCTTGTAAAGTTGTAGTTTAGGTTTCAAATGTGGCAGAAGCAATCTGGTAAATTTTTTATGGGTCAGGAGTTAGAACAGATTTTTTGAATAAAACTCCACAAGTGTTTTAAAACTATTATATTTTCTGTGATGTTCCTGAAATTCAGGAAAGCCTACTTGTGAAACCTTTGCAGGTTTGGGATGGTTATTTTCATTATTAGCTTTAGCATTTATTATAACCAAAAGTGATCTTATTTTTATCTACTTCGTTTCGTTTTGCTGCATGCTTGCAATTTTCATAAGACTCTCTTTCAACTAAACGATTTGAATTTTCTATTCACACATTCAAGACTGCAGTCACTGAAGCTATTTGAAAAATTATATCACAGGCAAAAGCAGACAAGAACTCATTCTTTTGTAGGCTATGAAGGAGGAAGACATTTATTGTCATTCCTGTAGGGAAGGGAGGTTGTGACAATAAAAGGTAAATGACACCCATAGATTTCAACTGCATTGTCAAAATCTGGGTTTGTTTTCAGATAGACATGAAAATTGGCACATGTTCTGATGGTTTCGCAGTTGTCACTTATATTCAGAAATTCAGCCATTTATAGATTTTTTTGTTTGATACTAAATCAAATGAGAAATATTACACCTATTGGTAAGCAAACTAAAACATGGGTATTTAAAACTGTAAAGACTGAGTGTTCACATGACCTTAACATGTTAAGTAAGTCATACACATGGACACACTGAATCGGTGAGATGGTGCAATAGAACTGGCATGGGTTACCATCCTTGCCACTTTTCAGCCCAGATTTCAAGGATGGCACATGGGCTCTGGCTGTCCCCATTTTCACTGAGTTATCTCAGAAGGAACAGGAAAATGCCATCTTTCAGTGGAAAACAGGGAGGAGCTCTCTTTTGATACACAATCATGTCATATGTTTTCCCACATAACTGCCTTGAAAGATCTGAGATGTAAAAATAGCAGGCAGACTTTTTTGATCATTTTTGCTAGAAAATATAAGTTAATCTCATCAGCAAGGTTTTCTTCTGTACTAAATGAAAGTATGATTCAATGACTGCAAAAAAGTCTGTCCTGGCAATGCTGGGAAGAGAGAAGCTCAGCCGTAATGTGGAATACTTATGAAGGATATACCTGTACTCACCTTGGAATGGATCTGCACTAACCACAACAAAAAGAAAAACAAAATAAGCCTTGAAGTCCAATTCTCCAGGGCATGGAAAGTGATACGGCTTTAAATTGTGAAAAATCAGATGGCTTTGTGAGCAAAAAGAAATTCAGGAATATTACTGGATGTTATTTTAAAATTTGGTCTTTCTGCTGTTAAAAAAAATATCAATATCGCACAGTTGTGTTAACCAAAATGTATGCCTTTCCACTTCATACCACTATTAGCAGACATGAATATTATTTACTTTAAAAATTATTAATCTTGAGGCTAGAACACTGCTCACGTATATGGGTAGGCAGGGAACTATCAGTGAATTTGAAAAGCAAAAATTCACAGAACAAGTAGCTACACAGTTGCCTACCTTCTAATATCACTGCGTCCCAAACTTTTGCACCACCCAAATAACTCAGCTATTGTATTACCATATAACCAAATCCATTGGGAAAATAAATTAAGCAGAAAAATTGAATGATAACTGGGAACTGTGCAAAAGCATTTCTGTACTAGTCTGAAAAGCTTCTGCCTGAAGCAATTAAGAAAGAAGTCTTTACCATCCAAAACAAACCTAACAGGTATGACAGCAGCTATGAAAGTATAGCCTGCTGATTACAGAAGAAAGAATCTGATGATAAATACAAATTAGAGTGTAGGAATCATAGAAAATTTATAAGGCAAGGGAAGCAAAACATTATCCCAGAGCTAAGGACATGATTAATACTGAAAGGAGTCACATAATGGTAACTCCAGAAAATTATAGCTCAATATCTGGAAAAAGTACAGATATCACTGTACAATTGTGAATAAGTGCTCTCTATAACAGTATACTTAAGTAAGATGTTAAAAACCCAACTATTAAAACTATACTATGTGTATTGAGTTGCTGGGGACTTTTTCCCAGAAAAAATAAAAAAGGACAAAGAACTAAATTCTAATGACATCTAAAACAGTCTATAGAAAGTAGAAAAAATGCTATATCAGTGGCTGAACTCTTAACAAAGATTTCAAGTAAGGTAATAAAATTCATGTCAATGAGCATGGGTCTATGGAAAATAAAGCATGTTAATAACTTCATGCCTCTTTTTACAAAAAAACCAAAACATTTATTGATAGAATTAATAAGGTCAATGAAATATATGTTGTCGAGATGATATACTTTGGCAACAGGGTATTGCTTCTAGGTAACTGGGGCTGGTTGCGTCTCTAACTGGATAAGCTGTTTTTTCTGAGAGATACCACCAAAATATATGAAGGCCTGGTAGAGACATCACGCAAGTAAATTAATCCAGAGCCACTGCAGCTCCACAGCAATCTTTTACTTTGCTTTGAAACTAAATATGAAGCTCCCGAGGTGCTTGTCCTCTCACCTCTAGATCTGTTCCTGTTCCAGCTTTGAA
The DNA here is from genome assembly GCA_009867235.2 of Psittacus erithacus. NCBI lineage: Eukaryota > Metazoa > Chordata > Aves > Psittaciformes > Psittacidae > Psittacus > Psittacus erithacus. Next base: position 65,561 of record WYDI02141199.1, on the reverse strand, counting down.
CTGCCTGCAGCCAATGCAGACCAGAAGCTGGCGAGAAGAGCAGAAGACAGGGAAGCAGATTTTTCTCTCATTCAAGGAGAAGAAAACAGGAAAACACTCCAAAGCTATATCTTATTCCTCCTTTTCTCCCTGTGACACACTACTAAAAGAAGCAAGAGAAGAAGAAAAAAGGGGGGAAAAAAAGAAAAAAAAAAGGGAAAAATCCAATCAGGACTTACTTTTTCCAGCCAGAGCTGAAGGACGCTTGAGGCTTCTGACATCATAAGGAAACATACTGCATTAGAGCTGCAGCAGCATCACAGATGCTGCTAATGCTGCTCCCCTATATCTCGCTCTTTCTGTTTCCAGCTCCATTGTCCTGCTGCCAAATCTTTCCAAGTCTCTACACAGGAAAGAAGGGAAGAGAAAAGAAAGGGCAATGGCTTCCAAAAGAACTTTTCTCAGACTTTTTGCTCACATAATTTTTTCTGATGTAGTCTAGCCAGAGGCTAATCTCCAAATCACACTGTGTAATAACTGCTAGAACTGTCCTCCTGCCTCATTTCTCTAACTGTATCATCACTTCTGCATCTTTCCTTGAACTAAGTTAACATATTTAGCTTTTCTTATTAGACCGCACCTTATTTCCCTGATCTAGCTTATCGGATATACGAGTTTACTTTGCTGTCAAGTTTCCCCCTTGGTCTCCCCAAACCCTGCAGCCCCAAGCAGGCACACAAACACACACACACTGACCTCTCCACCAAAAACCTGTCATTTCTTCATTGCTGCTCCCTGCCAACAAGAAAAACCCCTTCACAAAATCCTGCTTTGCAGCCTAACTTCATGCACATTTCTTTCATGATGCCTTACAGATAATGGCAGTCCCCAGTGGCAAGGCAAGGGGTGGTCTGAGATCACAGAGGTAGTTAGGGGAAAAAGAAAGAGAGAAATCATTACATGAGGATATCTTCTGAGAATAGTGGCTCTAATATGCTGTAGCCACATTAGGCACAGGTTTAATAAACTTAGTTAACTTGTTTTCCCCAAGCACCCCTGTGCGAACATTGCCTCTGTTTGCATTATCACACATTTGTCAACATTCTCACAGCACATTTACCTATTGCAGCCTTTGGTTGCATCTGTTCTGAAACACTGCCTGTGAACTTTGCCTTTTCTTACATGTCCAGGGCCAGGTAGCTCTGATCTTTCACTGGGGTTCTTATATACTACCTTGGTATAAGCGACAGACAGAGACAAGAGTAATAAAGCTACGTTTTTAAGGAGCAACAAGCTCAGCTTTATGATTGGTTTAAATCCCACAAGGACTGTGGGCTGCATGACTCCTCCAGCACATATTACTTTGCAGGCAAATTCAGTTTTACTAGGTAGCTGTTCACTCTCCCTTTAGCCACTGAGGTAGTGGACAAGTACAGTTTTAATCTAAATTTTGTTCATTGGTTCTCGTTAGTCTCTATTTTCAACAAAATAGAACATAAATCTGATCTCACAGCTTGGATAATATCACTGTTCACTTTATAGCAATGGCTCACCGTCACACTGGACAAGATCACACAGGGGATAAGGTCACGGAAACTCTCTGTGTGTCTTCTAACCTGTGATGTTATCAGGTACTCAACCCTAAAGCAATAGAAACACACTGATAAAAAGAGGGGAAAGGGAACTGTGATAATAAATCAACTCAACTGCGGAGAAAGTGCCAGGGAAAACAATATTGATTTTTTTTTACAAGTCATCGCACAGATTTGTCAGACAAAAGAATAGAGATGTCAAAACCCACAGAATCAAACACACTAATATTAAGAGAAAAACAACCCCACTACCTACAAAAATGCTAGAATGTGTGCATAGTGATGTTTATCAAGAAAAGGAATGGTATTTTATCATACTCAGAATATTTAAAGGAAAAATTTATACAGTCTGTATTTAGCAGCTACTCTTTGCCCCTCATGCTGATTTTACATTAAAACATCTTAGTAGGGTCAGGCAGAAAGGTAGTCAGACTTCACTGCAAAAAGAAAGTGCCTTTGGCTTCACTCCTTAAGGGAGGCATCTCACTGGTGACCACCAGTGACCATGCAGTTATGTCCCCAGGTGACAGTAAAATATCTTGCCTCTCTTGAGCAGCTTAGAGGAGCTTTCTTTCTCAAATGGCCATCTTACACTCCTGGAAAATAGGGGATTAGTCAGGGTAGGTCAAGCAGACAAGATCATTTAAATTGTATTCCACTAAAGAAATGAAGTATTAAAATTATATAAGCAATTATAATAAATATACTATATAATATCATAAACTTTGATTCTCTTACCAAGGATCATAAGAAAACAGTAACTGTATGAAATGACAAGTATAAGAACTGAAATGACTAGCAGTTCAGAAGAGTGATCATATGCTGACGCCTTTAATAAATTCAGAGAAACAAAGGTCAGAAGGACAATTACTTCAATTATTGTGTCCAGTGTAACAGAAGTCCTCGAATTTCATGCAGTTCCTCTTATTTGTATTCCCAAAACCTGTTTGGCTAAATGAATTATTCTAGAAAGATACTCAGCATTGATTTGAAGACCACATAAGGTGTACAAAATATCAATTCCACTGGCAATCTGTGCTAATATTTCAGTGCTCCCACTGTTAAAAATTAGGACTAATCTCTTACGCAAATTTGTACACCTTTAACTTCCTGACGTTAGTCTTTTTGTTTGTAAATTAGAGAGCACACAATTTTCTCAACATGAAGGTATTTAGGCATTATAATCACATCACACTCAAATATTCCTTTTAGAAAAACTGATAGATTGAATTCCTTAAAACCGTCATTATAGCTCACTTTCCTTAGCAAGCATTTTTTGTGGCTCTTTCACTCAGCCTTTCCAATACTTATATAAGGAAATACTTACAACACTATATAAGGAAGAAGTTCTTTACTGTAAGTGTGGTGAGGCACTGCAATGGGTTGCCCAGGGAAGCTGCGAATGCTCCATCCTTGGCAGCGTTCAAGGCCAGGTTGGACAGAGCCTTGGGTGACATGGTTTAGTGGGAGGTGTCCCTGCCCATGACAGGGGGGTTGGAAATGGATGATCTTAAGGTCCTTTCCAACCCTAACTATTCTATGATTTTATGATTGTACTTTGCAATTCTGGAGCTGCAAGGCATTGTTACTCACATGGATGCAGGTTACACCTATGACTGCCTAGAGACACGCTGGTGTCACTTCCCTGGTTCACAAGGCTTCATCTCATTTCATGCAAGTAGGGTACCAGGCATACAAATGGCTATGTGCCATTGCATGCGTACAAGGTACAAACACTGACACCACAAATCAAGCCACTGTAAAAACACTATGCTTTAGAAACTGTTGATATTCTTTAAATTTGTCATGCTGTTTTCATTTGCTTGGCCTTGCTTTTACTTTCATGCTCTTATTTCCATTAAATGAGAAGCAACACTGAAAAACAGGAAAATAAACTTCTTGTTTCATCTTCACAGGATGGCCACAAGAATCTTGTTTAAGGAAGTGCAATACAAGTAGCAGACCAGTTCTGGCCTCATTATAAAAGTAAGCAACAGCCTTGATTTTCAACACCTTCCCATCACCAATTGCCGAGATTCTAAAAAAATAGTATTATTTCAAATGTTCTTGAATTTTGTTTGTACATTCTTTTCTGTGATGGGATTTTTGTTTCACTTACCTCTCTTTTCAGACTCTGAAATGGTTATTGCAAATGCAGAAATGTAATATGCAGTGTAGCAGTGGCTACATATCAAGGCTTCTCGACTAGATCACTGGCCAACCCCCTGGGCCAGGGAAGGAACAGATAACACACACAGTGTGAGCGTCAACTTCTTCGTTTATTGTGCAGTTAATTCCTTTTATACTAGCACCTGTGGGTGGGATTACAGGTGCATCATAGAGAGGCGGTGACTAACTTTCTATCTTCCCGTGACACAGCAAGATCTTCCGAACGCCAAACCCTACATGCAGAAGCAGTTAAAGTTATCTTAAGCCCAGGTATTCAATATTCTCTCTGTGAATATGCATCAAATCCATTCAAACAGTGGCTGTACAGTAAACCCTCTTTTTCTGACAATAGTTGCCCTTTGCTAGCTTCCCAAATTCCAAACATAGCCATGCCATGAGCCACACAGCAAAACACTCCTGAGGTTCATTTCCCATAGGAACACTTCCAGTTACTAAAGAAAAATGCAGTGCATCATAGCCAAAGCTATAGGTGAAGCTTTCAGCACAGCGAAGCAGCTCCCCAGACTGCGAATTCTTCACATGGTGTGGTCAGTCATTGGTCCCACCACTGAATCAGAACCTCTTCATGATGGGGAGACAGCATGCAATTTGAAACATGGGCTGATTAAAACACCAATATTTGAGAAGGCTTACAGCTAATTTTGTTTGCTTGGCACAGAATGAAAACTGCCTTTCCATGACCTCCTCATGAAAACCAGTTCAGCGGTAAACAAAATTTCATAAGCAGAATCTGGGTCTTTCCTGTTTGTTTTGTTTTTCAAGCCAAGTAAAATCATGTTAAAACAAGGACTATTAAGGCAGCCACCCTTCAGCAACTTAAAGGCTCTGAAACCAACTAGAACCTTTAGAAAAAAGGTGATAGTGCCAAACGCGCTATGGACAGGAGAAATACAAGCCACTGGACTGGCAGAATAAGACTTCTCTGAATAAACACCTAAATATGACAGATGATAACAAGCAGGAAATAACAAGCCTTGCCAGAAAATATGGTGTTTTTATTCCAGAATATACCAATTTGTTCAAGAGGCCTGACAAACATAAAATAGTTGATTCTGTGAATATTGTATGAGCTATTCATTACCTGAACTTCTGAATTCAAGCCTACATGTTAAGCCCATGGAGTCTTGGAAAAATTCCACCAAGAGCTCTAACACTGGATTCATTGTACTTATCTTTATTTTTATGAAAACATTTAGACATAAAAAGCATACTTCTTAGACCCAAAATAAAATTCTTATCTACTACATTAGCAAGAAATTGCCTTTCCGATTACTCTTTCCTTAAGCATCTTTCCCACTCTGCCATCTAATTATTAAAGTGAACTTCTTACTTTCTCCTACTTTCTGCAAAATATTAAAATAATTCTCTTTGTTCAAAAAAACATGAAAAAAAAAAAAACCAAACAAAAAAAAAACCCAGAAAAATCCCTCATGGTTCTTGAGACAGAAAAAAGCCTCAACCATGTGGGGTCTGCTTCAAGATTTTTATATGACAAGTTCATACCATTTGTCTTACTAGAAAAAATTTCAAACAAAATTTATGTTCAAACGGCTTGGAGAAAAAGAAAACAAACCCACAGCACACTGATTTCATAATTTTAATGCTTTATTTTTCCATTTCAGCTGTGTGATTCACAATGTGGACAGCTATACTTACTGCACTGGGGACTGAATCTTTATTCTCTTCCTGAATGTCCTGGGTTTGGCTGAGATAGAGTTAATTTTCTTCAGTGGTACAGTGCTGTGTTTCTGATTTAGGGCAAGAATATGTTGGTCACACTGATGTTTTAGTTGTTGCTAAGCAGTATTTACACTAAGCCAAGGCCTTTTCTGCTTGTCATAGCTCCCCACCAGCAAGTAGACTGGGGGTGCACAAGAAGCTGAGAGGGGACACATCTGGAACAGCTGACCCCAAATGACCACAGGGATACACCATACCATATGGTATCATGCTCAGTTTATAAATCTGAGGGAAGAAGAAGGAAAGAGGGGACATTCAGAGTGCTGGCTTTTGTCTTCCAAAGTAATGGTAATGTGCAACTGATCTCTGCTTTCCTGGAGATTGCTGAACACGTCTGCCTGGGAAGTGCTGAATGAATTCCTTGTTTTGCCTTCCTCACAGCTTTTGCTTTACCAACTGAACTTTCGTTGTCTCAACTCATGAGGTTTTGCACTTTTATCCTTCCAATTCTCTCCCCCATTCTACCAGCGGGGAATGAGGGAGCAGCTGTATGCTACTTAGCTGCTGGCAGGACCAGGCTATATTCCCTGAGCGCAGACTCAGACAAAAAAACCGAATGCCTTTCCCTTACAGTTCCAACTGGTCCATTCCTTCCCTCCTTCAGTCTCCTGCCTTGCTTACTTTTCCTTACCTACTGGTATGTCAGTATTCAACATGGAATGGCAGAGAACTAAAGCATTCACATTTATTTCACTCAGCCTGTGCAGCTATTTGCCCGTTTTCAAGCCAACTTATTCTTATGAAAACATAAGACAAACACAACATGCCCGCTGGCGCTCTTCCTTCGCACCACCACATCTCATGAGCCTAACAAGGCTCATCCATCATCTGCATTAACCATGGACTGAGGTGAAAGGTCAGGAGTCAGGGTTTGGAGAAAGTCAGCTGTAAGGGGACAGAAGGCATGCTGATAGAGAAAAGACGGTATCACTGTCATCTACTGGCAGCAGTGATGGACGAAGACAATACTGTTTGGTAATACAGGAAAATTACCCATTTATTTCATGCTTTTCTTTTGTTGTCCAAATTTGTGAGATTCAATAGTTACTGCTGAAAGTCTGCGAGAGACTTCTATGACTTCTGTTGCACAGCATCTGCTCATTCTTTAGAGGTGACCCCTAGTGAGAGGCTCACAATTCTTGGTTCCAGGTTCAGTCATTTTGCCCTACACAGATGAAATTTCTTTTTTCTCCAAAGGATTCTACAACTGGGTGAAAGCAAGCAGATGGCCTTACCACCGCCAGATGTTCCTGATAGCAGTGTCCTGGACATTCTTCTCTGCAGGGATCTTCTTTCAAAAAAAAACTCATCACCACATTAGACTGTTAAATCCCACAAACTTTATATACTAAGTCTCTCTTTCTGAGAAGGTCTTTTCTTTCACTCCCAACTATCCAAACTAGAAATTCAGCAATATTTGTCCAATTTCTAAGACAACAGTTCTCCATTATTCTAAATCTCTTTAAAAATCATAAAATATGACAGCCTAACCAATAAAAACATATTCCATTTTTTCATTTGATTAATTCAGAAAATTAAGGACTATAAGAACAGCAGTATATATGGCATTATCTTAAGAAGAGAAAGATGCCTCAACAGAGGCTGCTTAAGAAAAGCAGGTACTTTTCCCTGAAAAACTTGCTATTTCATAAAAGCAGTAAACAGAAATATAAAAAAAAGTTTCCCAAGTGACATGACCTTCCTTTCACAGTCCAGAAAGCAAATGATAGGGACACTGATCTCAGAGAGGCATTTCAAGAAAACATATCTACAATATACAGAAATAGGGTATCCTGGATCTAAAGGCAATAAACTCCACTTCTTAAACTACTGGCTTAAGGTAAAGGCAGAAATAGAACCAGCGTTTGCGACTGTCTATTGAGCACCCAAGAACAAAGTCTAAAGTGTAAAACATAAGGAGAAAGCAGTCATTAAAGAAAAATAATCTGAGAATTTAAGCCCTGAAGGGATCCTCCATCCACTCAGTCTGATTTACTATAACATGCATTATGCATCTTCCAGCTATTCTATGCTGCACTGAAATCCTTTAACTTAGCTAAAGTAACACTTGCCTAACAATAGCAGAAACATTTGCCCTAGGTCTCACGAAGATGCATCAAGTCACAAACACCCCGTACACCCTGTAGCACATTTCAGAGCTTGTCCGCTCTCCCTGCATGGCAGCAGCTCCCAGGGAATCACTCTTACTGTGGTTTTCCAGCCAGAATGAAGATCTCTTCAAGAGCCAGCATCTTTTTCACCTCAGAAATCCTTACACACAGTAATCAAGTTATCACAACCTTTTGTTTTTCCTTCTCTCAGCTGAAGAGCTTGAGGTTTCTAATCTGCCCTTCAAAAGCCTTTAGATCATTTCTGCAGCTCATTTACTCCCTGGCCTCACTTTTAAAATATGACCACCGCCAGACTGTAGAGAGTAGAGCAGTATTTAGTTTCTCAATATCTGTCTCACTGACTCAGTTTAAAGAGGTAAGAATCACCTAGTCATTGATCATCTGTGCTCATACCTAAGGGTCATATTAGCCATTTTTGTCAGCATGTCAATGAATTCAGTATTTATAAAGGAAAAAAATGCCACAAAAATGCTGTTAGTGTTCCAGTACACCACAGTTTGTACCTAAAAATTACATCACCTATAACATGAACATCAAAAATTTCACATTTCTATTTCAAAATCCCAGCCCACAATTAACTGGATATAAAGAACCAAGGACATTAAAGCATATACAGTAGGGAGAGTTAGTCTTTCTTTGTCATAGCCTTTCATTGTTCTACATCCTTATCTTTATTTTCATGATAGGATAAATATTTAATCTTTCAAAATGCTACATCCTGTTTTATTTTTTTTATTGTTTCAAGTAGGATTTACTGTAGTAGGACTAGAGCATACAGTTTTGAGAATGGTCAAATGACCAGAAAGTCATTAATCTTGGATATATACACCAGGAAAACTGTGTAAATGATAGAGTAACTTCACGATTTCAGCCTTTAGTGGGACATCCTTTTTCTGTGCCCAACTCCAGAAGACTAGAAGTCCATCAGCCAGCACATTTAACTCCCAGAGGGCATCAGACAAAATGCTCATGTGAAAAAGCACTTGACTGTTGAAGGAGCCACTCCATACACCTATTAATCCCCCAAAAGGACAACAGAGCTTACATTAAGAGTGAAATATGTGCAATTGAGGGTGCTACCCGTTTCATTATTGACTGCTGAATGACTCAACACTTCAACCTGCTGCAAGGAAGCAATGATTCACCTATCCTCCTTTGCCTGTTTTTTACAGTGAAGTCCAGGTCTGGGATTTAAGCACCATAGTCACACTGCTTTTTTTTAAGGATTTCTGGTTCTTGTTTTGGTAGGCAAGTTAAGTCAAGATTATTTGAATGAGAATTCTTGACTAACTGACACTGGGCTGGGGGGGACAGCACACCTACCACCCATTTAGAAACATTTTTATTTGCAATTGCATAATGCTTTTGAGCGAGTATTTTGGACCACTAAAATCAGTATCAGTCTCACCTGTGAAATCAAACTCCCCCAAGACTGAGAACAGCCCAGAACCCAAACACTCTTCTTCTGAAAAAGGTTCCTTTTTACTTATCAGTAATAACAAAAGTTAATGCCAGCATAAGGGTGGTTGGGGTGGGTTTTGTTTTCCCTTGTTTTTAAATCCAGTGTAATTACAGGAGCTGTCAGGCATGCTCAGAGCACACCTAGCTATTTCTGCCTCCTCATGGAGCTTAAAGCTGCCCGCAGAGAAAGATCTTAAACTGTTGAGACCAAGCATTTAAGATAAGGGTAGAAATATTAACTTAAGAAATAGCTCAAAGCTGCTTCTTCCTTTTATCTAAAAAAAGTTGTCATTTTCTTTTCATCACAAAACAGAAATTTTAGGCTTGTTCACTCCATTTAATGCTAATCTGTTCTAGATGGTGGAGTTTTTAGCTGTCCTCACTACATAAGTAAAATTTTCTGTTAAAATACAATTAAGCTTACAGCCTTAAGTTCCTCTACTCTTAATTACCTACTCATGTCTGGTTGTACTGTAAATTGAGATGTTTCAAGAACAGTTTCAGAACTTCTGAAAAATCTCACTTGGCACTTATCTGTCTGTTGAATACATTGTCTGGTGTTTCAAATCTGTTCTTTAATGAATTGTACTGGTAACTGGGTTTAATTATGTGTTTAATGAACAGGTGCTTTTGAGGAAACAATAATTTGAACTAATCTATTTGTCAGTAGATTTAAAAGAACACATGTATAAAAGAGGTTTTATCGTGTAATTTTATTACCGTAAGTAATATAAAAATGCTTTTCCTGATTCAGTTTAAATTTGCAGTAGTTTGCTTGGGTAACAGAAAAATCATACTTCTAGGGCATTACCCAAGTTGTATTTTTGTCTTTCTGGCTATCATGGCTCTCTCTTTAGGGAGTTAATTTCCCTGGAAGCATGGAACACCCTTTTTAGCTCCAAAGCTTCACTTAAAGAGAGAAATTATGGGGTTTTGAGGCCAAATCACTGTCAAATCTTATATTATGCCAAGTATTGCTGACCTGCTTCAAACATAGACTAAAGCCAGAACAAGAACTTGGTCCTGGTTCCCAAGAGGTTACAAAGACTCAGCAGCAGAAAACAGAGAAATATATACACAGAGAAATACAGGGTGACAATGAAACATTGGGCTGTGTGATAAAGAGTTAAACACCACAAGCAGTTTCTGGTGGGTGGTATAGCCTAATTTTTCTTCCTGGAAAGGTAAACGAGAACCAAGCAAAAGAAACACTTGCTTCCTTCCATCAAATACCTGCAGTGTCCAAACTGAATGCAAGTTATTTACCCTCCACTATTTCAAAGGAAACAATGAGGTCCCTGGTTTGTCACAAATTTGCTTTCATGTGATCACAATTAAGTTTTGCATGATTACTTCTGATTCCCTTTTAAAGAACTTAAAAGACCAAAATTCTGCAGGGGCAAAGATGCGTTTTCAAACTACTGTTACATGACATTATGTCAAAGTACTAAAATATGTTGGAATCACAACTGCCAAGCATTTCATGGCTAAGTTCCATGTAGGGGTTTGATCCAGAACTTTTCTGTTTCCCTGAAGTCTGCCTGTGGCCACCTTACATGATTCCAAGTTTTTTTTCCAAGCTGTATTTCTCTCTCAATACACATTTTTATTTTGAAAATAATATCTATGTAACCCCTCTGTGTGCCCTATGACATTTTAGAATTGTCCTTGGTTAGTAGTTACGTGGTTTGGTTTTGCCAAGAAGAATAAAGTTAGCAAAGTCCAACAGGATATATCAGTTAAATGAAATTATACAGCACCAACTAAATCTATTTTTGTTTTCAGCATTTGATTACTCTTTTGAGTTGATGGATACTCTTAGTAGGATCACTTTATACGTAAAGCTGTCTCTATGCAACTGTCAATTATACACTTCATCAGGTTTCAGACATTGTATCCTTCTAACATTTTGATAGGGCTTAGACTTCTTTATGCCACACTCCATATCTGACATGTCATTCAATGCAGAGCTTTTTCTAATAATAAAAAAAAACAAACAAAAACCCAAAACCAAACCAAACAAAAAAAACCAAACAAACAAAAAAAACCAAACAAAAAAAAAAACACAAAAAAACACACGGACACATTAAACCAACCTTGCTGTATTTGTGACAACAATGAAATAGAAACATAGAATATGTCAAGTTGGAAAGGACCCATAAAGAACATGGATGTAGATACCTCTACAAACTTTGCGTTTATATCTACAGTCTCATGTGGCAGGGAGCATCTTGGATTCTGCTACAGAATGCATTACACAGCTTTAAATATTCTGTATTTGACCCTATAATATTCTAAACATTTTTAAATACTCTTACCTACCTGGTAATAAAATCATGCATAATGAAATGGTATCAACCTCTACTTTGGTCTACTCTATATCTCTATTATAAAGTATTAAATATTAAACATTTAGATGAAAGATGAGAGACAGGTACTCTTCTTATCATAACATAGTATTAATATTTCATTAAAGTCCAGATATGACATATTATTAGTGACTTTTTTCAGGAGTATTTCTTCCTATAACTGCATTTCTGAATAACAATAGTAAAAATAGTAAAAAATATCATTTTTTTGTATAGAACATTTAAATTTTGAAACAACAACGTTACAGGATTCTGTATTTCTCAGCCTTTTTATAAACTGTGCAAAACTGAAGCACATTCAAAATCATACTGATGATATTTATGGAATTTTGATAGTTTCCAAACATTAAATTTTTTATTATTTAGTGGATACTTATAGTTGCACTGAATGACATTCACTTCTATTTTTCATGTAGTTTTGTTTGTTTGGTTTTTTAATAGAAGTATAAAACTTCAAACGTAAAACTTTGCTCCAGAATCAAGGAATAAATGGTCATTTTATCTAGTGATCTGAATAAGAGAAAGATAGGAAGTCAAGCATTCATAGAAACGTTTTGTTTTGCTTTCAAATATATAAAAAATTCTGCTATCAAGTTTTTATTTCCCTCCAGACTGTTGAACAGCCCTTTACTCCTTTTCTGCTTCCCCTGGTTGTAGTTACTGCAGCCATCTTTTCCACAGGCTTTTGGACTTTTTTGACTGCGCACATCATTCGTACCGATGGTTTAGCCTTCCAACGGCATGGCTTTTGTTTTGTTTTTTTTTAAATACATGATCTGTAGCCTGTTACTACGTGTATTTATATCACCACAAGCTCTTTTCATTCCGTATTTATTAGTACTAAGGTTATACTAATGCTCTGTTAAAATGCTTTGTGTCTAGTTAGTGGCATATGCTTGAGCCAACCTGACTCTAGCACTTAATTGTTGTGCTATGCTCTCAGGTCAGGGACTATTCAAAACACGAGAATTTTATTAAGTTGTAGCTGCAATTTTATCTCATTTAAAGTACATTATAGTTTATACGTACTTTCCTCATCCTAAGGCAGATTCTTAATAACTTTAGCCTGACAGTTAATAGAGTAGCAATTGCTTGCATTACTTTTAGTGTATCGTGTAAGCAAAGAAAGTGACCCCCAGAGCCTGTACTCTTTTGCTGAGATAACTGCACACAGTGAAAGAGAAATAGCTGGTTCACCCATGCACATAACACACAGCACACACAAACACAAAGAGAAGAATCTGCTAGAGGTATGCCTATCATATAGCCACAACACAGACAAGGATGAGATTAGAGACAATACGCTTATCATTCTTAGTTCACATCCTTAGTTGCACTTCTGATTATCAGGAGCATTTGCAAAGAATGTGATAACCTATTTGTCTTCCTTGGTGGGAAAAAAATGAGATTTTTAGGACTTCTTCTAGAAATCAGAAAATGAAGACCTGGGTAACCACACAGAATAAAATAAACAAAATATTTCAAGCTCTGGGACAGAGTTGGGTTGGGTTTTTTTCCTACCCTTTGAAAAAACATTTACTTGTTTCTGCTGCCACTGTCCACTGCCCTAATGAAACTCTTTCCTCACTCTGTCAGGCACTGTTCACACACATGTATATCCCTGGCACATAAAAGTTCATAAGCTGTGACATAGTACAGTACATCATCAAAGCAAAAAAACAAAACAAAAAAAAAACAAGAAAAGAAGTTGGAAAGATTATGATATGAGTAACTAATTCGTGCCATCACTTCACACAAAACTCTTCTACAAAGGTGGAACACATTTGTTAGTAGACAAACAAACATAACAGGTTATGTACTGACATTTTTCATCTTGTTTCCTTTGCTTATTTAAACAGAAAAGAAGGATCAATATTCATGAAGATAAAAGCATAAACACTAGGCGCAGAATTGCCATAAGTACTATAATCACGTACCATTTACTTTCTATATTACTTATAGGAAAAGTGCAAAATGAACACAAGGTGGAAAATTGGATTCAGCTACTTTTGTTTTTATAGCCCTATTAAACAAAACCACAGAAGTTGTTTGCTAACTCACATGCTCATTAATAAGACATTGATTAGCCTAATTGCCAGTGCACATTTACACACCACTGCTGAAGTTATTTATCTCTGCTAAAGTTATTCACTTTTCCCATTAACTCACAACTATTCTCATAAACATTTTAGAAGGGCTTCCATAAAATTACAGTATTTAGAAAGAATGCTGCTTGACATTTCCTATGTAATTGTTTACAGAAGGCAGTAGTTAAAGATCAACTCAACAAAAATGTACTATAATCCATAAAAATCCAACATCATAATGTGGACCTGTGATAAAGCATAATTTTATATTGCCTAAGAAATATTTCCGTATATAAACATAGGAGAATTTATCACTTTTATATTTCCTAAGAAATATTTCCGTATATAAACATAGGAGAATTTATCACTTTCATAAATCATCATCACAACACTATATTTGAGCGCTCAGCTTTTATAAAAGATTAAGTTCATCAGCTTCCTTAATTGACTGTCAAAGAAGAGAATTTCTTCACTCTAATTCTATTTCTGTGTAAGTCAGAACACACTGTGGACAACAAGGAAACTGTTGCTGTTGCTATTTATTCAGAAAGTGAACCAAGCTCAAAGATAAGCTTAACAGTCTGTCAGTTTGGTTTGCTCCCTGGTTTATTGGAATGGCCTAATCCCATAGACAAATTCATAATCATTTATTCCTGAGTTCCAGTGAGGATTAAACCAAGCTGTTCACCTTCAGACATAGAGATACGTAAGAGGCAAATAAGATGATTATGAACCGTCACACTAAAATCCTCCACCTAAGACAGTCCTTCAATGCTGTCCATATACCCTTCTACACTTCGCAATACCTGGTAAAAAGAAAATATCCCCTTGATGGCAAAGTGCAAAATCCCAGTCTGCTGAGCTGCAAAGCAGCCTTCTGATGAGTTGACTGTTGCAATCTGTTTATTAGAAAAAAAAAAAAAAAACACAAAACAAATTAAAACAAACAAAGCCAAACAACAATGATAAAGTAATAACTATGTCAAATGCTAAACCAGGGCAGCTGGTGAGCCAGTAGAGACTGCAGACATGGTAAACATCTGCAGGGAGCTGAGCTGAAATTTTGTTACGAGGAAGATATCCTGGTAGCAATACAGAGGAATGGTCTGAAAACTCACAGCTGTCAGCTATTAAAGAAACATCAAGAAATGGAACTTAAAAGCGAAAAATATGAAATCTCTGCAAAAGAGGTCATAAGGTGCAAGTGAGCATTCTGAAGGAGATACACACATGTGTTTGCAATATCTGGAGCTGCACAGTATCACTAGTCAGAAAGCAGCAAAAAAGGCGTTTGTGTTCCTTGACCCTGGCAATTACATGTTTTGGGGTTTCACTTCAGTATTTTTCAGTAATATTTCAGTATTCAGTCCATTTATCACTATAAACATTACCTTATGGCTCCCAGAATCCCTGAAGTCCAAGACAGAAACACCTTTACCTCCAGACCACCTCTGTGCCAGTGCAGGCTTTTAAACCTACAGCAGATCACTAGTGCCTCCCACACATGCTCTTGGCAGTTTTCACCATGTTGAGTCCCTGCCTTGGATGAAGGAGATCCTTTGCATGTCTGCAGGCATTCTCCTCTTGTGTAACTGCCTGCAAACAATGGTGTCCTTGTCTAAACCAAGCAGGAGACAAGGTGTGCAGAAGGCACAAACAGGGATGTTCTCTTCAGCCAGTAGCACAGTTTTCAAGCCAGCTATATCCTCTGTGATGGACTATTCTGTGGGAATCAGATCTGCCTGAAGAGCTTGCTGTACCAGTGCAAGGCTCAGTTTTCCACACTGATGGAACTTCCTTGGGATGGCACTCTCCTAAGAGTAACATTACCCTGACAACAAAGGAAGTGTATCTGCAGTCCTCACTGATTCCCAAATAACTGTTAGAGGATTATGTGATAAGTTTTATCTGCTAACTCTTAAAATTACTATCTAGAGTGGCAGAGTATACACACACATATCTCCTCTTGCCCTTTATCTACTATTTTCTGGTCGTAAGGCTGTAGAATTAAGAAAGGGAAAAGATCAATTAAAATTGTCAAGTCTATCTTCTGCATGTTTGAGTAATTTTAATGATTTCATACTCCAAATAATGCACATCTCAAGTTATACAAATTTCCAAGAATGTGATTTTCTTATTAAAGAGAGAGTTTAAAGTTTCAGAATTTGATTTGAGTTTTCATTAATTTAATAATTTTGCTGATTGCTAATAGAATTCCTACAGAATGTGCTTTTTTCTTGAAGTTTATGAATTACTTTTTTAATTTCCTTCTTTTACTTAAATTCTTTGCTCATTTCAATTTTTCTTTTCTTGCCTTACTTTATTTCTGACTTTCTACATTATTTAGTTCATTTCTACCTTGCAATTCAAACAAACATAAATACATTCTTTCAGAGTTCTGAGCAAATCTTCCTTCTCCTTGCTCAGACAATCCAGTTTACTGAACATTCAGACTTGCCATCTTTGAAGTCACTGATGTTACGGGTGAATGTCTGATGCTAAACAGAGGCAACAAGTGGTGTTTCAAATATCTAGTGTACCCAAGACATCAGCATGGCGCATTAACTGGAAAAGATCTGTACCTCACTGGAGTCCACCTGGAAGTCAACTGTTGAAAGCATCAGAACTGGCAATGAAAGCTCATGTTCAGCCAACAGGTTGCTACCCAACACTTCTTCAAATAAAACATCATAAGTTGGGAGCCAAACCTACTCCTGTTGCAATGGAGTGATGAGACAGGCAGTGACATCCTGATCCTTCAAGTGCCTAGCATAAGTTGCTAAGGGAATATTGCATAAAAAGAGCTATAATGCCATATGTTTGAATAGCAACTTCATAATTCTGAATATGTATCAAGGGAAGACTGTTTTTATGAGGAAGACAAGAACAGAATGCTTTAGAAACCTAAGCAATGGCATGGACAAAACAAACACCAGCTACACTCCAAATGGAAATTGCACATGTAATTCCTAAGTGTCCCATGTAACCCCCTAGCTCCTTTCCTGCTGACTGGTCACTCGCTTGAAGAACAGTTTCTAAATGCAGGAAAGCTGGGCAGCTGTGGCGCTGTATCTCTACTAGAATGTGTTGCTAGACAGAACATACATATAGCTGGACATAAGCACAGTGCCACATCTACATAGGCTGAGATGAAAGTTGGCTACTAGAAACACAAGCATAGATAGACCTGGACTACACCTGACTGTACAGACATGCTCAGAGACCAGTGCCTTCTCTGATCACCCACATAAAGTGTTCATGTGAGTTACTGCACAAGTCAAAAATGCTCAGTACAAAAATCTCGATTTCAAGACTACTATTTAGCATAGCCTATTTAATTTTAATTAAAGAACAAGTCAGTGAGCAGGCATATACAGCTCAGCTAGCAGATCACAGAAGATGGCAAACTCCAGCAAATGACAGCGACAGACTGCTGGGGTAACTTCTTGGGCCAGCACAGCTGCAGCCAACAAGGGTCATGTGGACAGGTACTAGTATATTATCTAGGGTGATTCAAAATGCTTTTTCTCTCTTATGTCGTTGTTTGTCTGTCGAAGAACCAATATTAGAGGTAAAATATGCAAAAAATTGAATTATTTCTTACACCACCATATGACATTTCTAAAGTCCAAACAACCTCTCAAATAAACTGGTTTTTACATCTGAAACTGAAGCAGCGATTTTTGAGCTATGTACAAATTGAACACAATTGCTCAGTCAGAACAAATCTACTACTGGTACATAAAAGAAAATTCTTTTGTTAAATATTTAACTTTCCCATCCCTTCAGTTACAGACTGAAAAAATCCCAGCCTCCCATATCACTTCCCTATATCCTCCTAGCAAAAGCACTAGCAAAGCAAAGGAAAGAAGTTAAATTCTCTGCCCATTAAATGTACAATAATTTACAACCTTCTTCATGAGTTACAATAGTCAATGCCTGAACTAGATACAGTGGCACCTGTGTTCTGTCTGTCCTCTTTAATTTCTTTAAGCCCGGGCTAGAAAGAAGGTAGGACTGGAAATACTGTGTCAGCTCTGCATCACTGGAGAAATCCACTACCAAGAGAAAATTGTTCACCAGGATTTTTTCTTTTTCTAAACCAGACTTACAGCTGCTTTGTTCCCCAGGAGCAACATGCAGCTACTTGATCACATTGGTTAATCACACCACAATATCCCCAATACTTTAAAGCATAAAAATAGAGCAGGAAAAAAATCTAATCCTTCTCATCTCCACCTTCCCCAAAAAAAGCCCAGAACCAATAGATCATCAGGCCTTTTTAAGATATTGTAAAGAAACATTAAAAAGGCCAAACCTAGAGTTTTTCCTTGCCTGTCAAGTTAACACTGAAACCTTGATACAGTACTTATTTTTTAATCTAATTTCCTGCAGCACCTATATTAGAGAAAGAGAGATTTGGAATATATATTGAAAAAAATTAATTCCTAGGGAAAATGGCTTATACCAGATGTCTGTGAGCTGTTAGCCACATGTAGTCAATTCAGTCTTTTGTTGTCATACGCTACACACAGTTCCTCCAAGTATCACTCATTCCTTCTAGTATCACCAACTAATCTGATTGAAAGACCAGACAGTAGGCTCCAAATTCCCAGATGGGGACTGCCTGTAGCTGCTAATAATTTTCACACCAGGGGAACATAGAAAGCACTTCTTGTGTTAAGAGTGGTTTATTTTAAGAAAGGTACCTCAGATCCATGTCTTTCCACTTACTCATTCAAACCACTTGCAAACATTCTTGCACATTTTCACAGTCTGTTGCCAAAATATACGATGGACAACATCAAATTGCTTCCTCATCTTTTTGATTTTCAGACTCACACCTTTTTGGCTAGTCAGATCACAGGAAATTGCAAGGTGCTAAAACAACCAGATTAAACAAAATAGATCATTATCTCCTCTTACTGGCATATCCTATTCTTATACGTTCATATTTGAATAATGATAAGAGTCAGCTGTCTTCTAGTTATTGCTGTTATAAAGCCAATGTACATACAACAGCAGAATGCAAAGGAAAAGACAAATGCAAAGTATTTTGAACAAGCATAAGCCTTCAACCAAACAGTGAGTCTGAGCTGAAACAGCACATCCAAAGTGAAGACTCATGCATTCAGATCCCCAAACTCCTAACATTCACCGAAGCATACACACTTCTCAGCGATATACAGTATCTAAATATCATACACTTACAGAAGTTTTTCTATTTTCAAGGTTCTTTACCAAATTCATTTATTTATTAAAATTGAGATCTTAACATAACAAGTGTACATTTTTTTCCGCAAAAAGTCCTCTTTTTTTTTTTCCCCTTGCTATGCTGCGGTACTGGAATATTCAATACTTCTAATCTGACTCCATGGAAGTGATGTCAAAGTATAGTGCAGTCTAATTTTAAAAAAGGAAAACTATAAAAAAAACCTTCCTTCCTAAACTTTCAGCAGCTGAGCGCTGAGGACCACCATAAGAAGGCAAAATGTTAGAGGTTATTTTTCCTTTGCTATCTCTGGAAATGCAACAACATGTAAAATGTGTTATCTTTCTTATTAATGCAAAGTGAAAAGCCGTTTTGCATGCTGTCATAGAGATCTGCAAAACTGGATTGTTTGATAGGGACAATGCCAATCAGAAGCATCAACAAAGTTATTATACAACACAGAAGTTATCTTGTATCTTAGAAAGCTGCATTTGTTTGAATTGAAGGCATATTCATTGACCTTGAGGCCCTTCAGGAATTACATCATACCTAGAGAAACAGTGAGATCAAACATTATTTTCTACAGTCCATTTAAATTTCCAGCTACTCCACACTTCAATGCTTTTTGTTCAAAGTCCAAGCTTCACATAAAAATTTGGATTTGCTTTTCCAAATTCCCTCAGTTTATGTCTTAACACACATCTCTCTATTTCTGTGGGCAGACAGACATGAAAGGAAATCATATTCCTGTAGTATTTCCACCTAACCCAGAAACTGGCAACATCTAACTTTAAAACAGTTGTATTCCTACAGTATTTGCAGTTCCAAGACTCCCTTGCTATTTGCAATGAAACTTACGAATGTTTTCAGAACAGTTGCTCTTCAAGGAAATCAACCTCCAGGTTCAAGAACGGTCCCTCCCCAAATGACAGAAGTCAGTCCAAGGCAGGAAGCCCACATAGATAAAAGAGGAGCTCCTAACTATACTTAAAAAAGGAAGCATGCAAGTAAGGGATGCAGGGTCAGGTCATCCAGGAGAAATACACAGACACTGTCTCTATGTACAAGGGTGGGACTGGAAAAGCTAATGCCCACTTGAAGTCAAATCTAGCAAGGGACATGAAGGCTAATAAGAAGGGCTTCAAAAAGGCCACCAACAGCAAAAAGAATAAGAGGTGATAAAAATGAGCCTGACACTGAATGGGGCAGGAAACCTGGTGACAATGGACATGGGAAAAGACCAAGGTACTTCATCCCAGTCTTCACTCATAAAACTTGCCTTCAGGGATCCCAGACTCCTGAGATCATTGGAAACATCTAGATTAAGAAAGAGATTCTTCCCCGCCAAGAGTAACAAGTTAGGGAACCTGGATACACAGAAGTCCATGGATTCTCCAGGGGTGCATCCACGAGCACTGAGGGCACTGTGTAATGACATTGTAAGGCTGACGGTAGAAATTAGGAGGAATGGCTGAGGCACCTGATACATGTGCTGCCATCCAAAGAGACCTTGAGAGGCAGCAGAAATGGGCAGAGAGGAACCCCATGAGGTTTGACAAAGAAATGTGAAGTTCTGCCTCTGGGGATGAATAATGCTATGCAACAGTACACACTAGGAGCAACCAGCTCAGCAGAAAAAGACATAGGAGTCCCAGTGAGCAACATGCTGACCATGAGCCAGAAATATGCCCTCATGGCAAAGTGGTTGCATCAGGAAGAGCACCATCAGCAGGCTGAGGGAGGTGACCCTTTGCCTCTGCTCAGCATCGGTAAGAGCACATCAGGAATCTTGTGTCAAAGTCTGGATCCATCAGTACAAGACAGACATGGATTTACTGGAGTGAGTTCAATGAAGGGTTATGAAGACTGGAGCACCTCTCATAAAAGAAATGCTTGAGAAAGCTTGAACTGTTCAGCATGTGGAAGAGAAAGCTCATGGGGATCTCAGCATGTATAAAAAGGAAGAAATAAAGATGATGGAGTCAGGCTCAGTAATATTCAGTGTCAGGGCAAGAAGCAATGAGCACAAACTGATATAAAAGAAATTCCATTCAAACATGAGAAAAAACTTCTTTACTCTGAGGATGGTCAAACACTGGAACAGACTGCCCACAGATGCTGTGGAGTCTCCCTCCTTGGAAATATTCAGAACCTGACTATACACTGTCCTGAGCAACCTGCTTTAGCCAACCCCGAGTCGTGCATGACAGTTGGACAATCTCCTGGGATCCTTCCAAACACATTTATACTGTGATTCCAGAAAGGGTTGCCAATCATGTATTATAAATGCCTCAGAAATGAAAGCTAGAAACTTCAACTAACATTTGATTTAACACAATTGAAAATGCATTTCGGTGACCACACAAGACAGATGTCAACAGTGGACAATTAGTGTCTCTTAGACATTTTTTTCAAAAGGGAAAAAAAAACTAGCACACTTGTCTGCCACTCAAAATCACATTAAATTAATAAAGATCTGAATAACTAATGGAACTCATATAGTAGTTATTTAGTGACTTAAATAGTCACTAAAAGTCATCAAGCGATAATGATTTTTTGTGCTACACAGGCTAATGTCTTTCAATATTTCGTAAATTATCTGGAATTGTATAAAAACTATTCATTATCAGATCTGTAGATCCACCAAAGTCTGCAGAATATTAACTAAGGTAGAGATAGGCAGTGTGCAAAGCGATCTGAAAAGTAATTTAGTGAGTTTAAGTCCATTCTTAAAGCATATGCCTTAATACAATCAAATGCATGGTAACGGATGCAGAAGCAAGCAATACTAGTCATATCACTTGGCCAAAGGGCTGTATTAAAAAAAAATAAAATGGTGGCTTTTTCCATTATGACTCCTAAATAATTGTCAAACAGCTGAACACAAGCTCCCAGCTCAGCTTTGCCACACAAAAGGCTAGTATGAATGTACGTAAATAGACGAGCAGAAAATATACTTTGCCTCTGTGTCTTTGATGAGAACTACAATCAGTAAAAACAAAATAAAAATAAAAAAAATGTCATGAATACACTTATTTCAACTATATGTTTCTTATTGCAGTTTAGCTGGTCTAATTACATTTCAAAGTACCATATTATTCCTTTTACCCCCTCCCCTTAAAAAGAGGTCCGCTAAAAGAAAGCATCCATACAGGGCTGGACATTGCTTTACACGGCACTGAGTTCAGCAGCATGCAGATGGCTGCAGTTCCTTCCCCTCTGGTGTGTAAGGGCTCCAGGCATATATTAAGGTTCAACCCTTCACTCTGCAAATGAGTGGGGAGTAGGTGATCACTAAGAGTCATAGAACAGGCTGGGTGAACAATGGATTTCTGCTTGAAGAATGAATATAAAAACCTGACCAAGCAAAAGGAAAAAAGTCAGCTTGACAGCAGCAGATAGTAACACATTTGTATTCCCCTTAACAATATAGAAAGCAAACCTACTTCCATTTTGGAGCAAAACAGATATTTCATTTTCTCTGACAAGAAACATTTTCTTTTTACCACAGTTGTTGCAAAAGCAGCACAGCAAAGCAATGGAGAGCTGGAGTTAGGAACAAAACCAAGAAAATGGCTCTTTGTTTCTGCAGAAACCCCAGGTTTACAACAGCCACCTCATTACATGCATGAGCCTACTTAACCACTCCACCTGAGGAGATCTGAACTCACCCACCACTCCTTGCAGAATGCCTACAACACAAAGCACTTGGTAATTTTGCTACTGTGCTCTGCAACTTTTCCTGTTTAAATTAATCCAATCAGAAATATTTACCTGCACAATGAAAGAAAAGCATTCTATATCTTGAGGTTTGTAATATTCAGAGCCAAAGAGCCTGGCAAAAGCATGTTTCCCTCAACGTACAAGATCTAACTGATTGTCTACAGCTCACAAGTTCCTACAACACCCAACAATAATTCCCAAAAACCTCTTGAAAAGGATGCCTTCCTTTCCCGTGGAAAACTTAAGTAGCCTACTACCTAACACTCTGAGATTTCCTGTGATGTTATCACACAGTGGTAAATTGCCATTCCCTTTAATTTTAGGAAAATAAGACCTCAAAATGGATGTAGAGGCCATAGGACTTGTTTCCAACCAGCAAGTCCCTTCTTAACCCAATGACACCCTACCTATTGTAGCTGTTTCCTAACACTTTTCCTGAGCAAAATGGTTAGTTGAGTGACCACTAATTTATCTCCTACTGAATGCAGAGAATAAAACATCTACATCTCTGCAGTACATGTTGATATATCAAGAACAATATCTTTCCCAACAAAATACTTCAAAATATTTCTGTTTCTCCACTACAGAAACATACAGCTCTGTAACATCATAGCACATCACTGTTGTAATGAATTGTGGGTCTCTCCTGAACACCAAAATGCTGAGGTTTTCATTTTGCTCTGCCTGTATACACCTGCAATTGGGACACAACATTCGGACTCTGCAGGCATGCATATTTTCAGTTCTTTGAGCAAAAAAGTAGTAGCAGGCAGCAAATTGAGTTTTGCTTTGTCCATCTGTAGCTGAAGTACACTGTCAATTTGTACCTATGTTCCTCTTCATGAGGAGCTTTACTATCTTCACAACCTGATAGTGGCATACCTGTACCCACACTTTGCTGCAAAAGCTAATCTTCCAATAAGACCTGTTATTAAAGTAGACAAGGGTTAGCCCCAATGGATTTATTTTTATGGTGACCTTTTTAGTGACAGCATATTCAGGGAAGGCTTTCTCAGAGGAGTAAAAGAGCAGATGGGCAGCCAAGGCTAACAACTCTGTACGTCTTACGGCATGGGATCTTTTTTTCCCCTGTGCTCCTCAGATGGATTTTCCTGCTTTATTTTTACCTGCAGTTCTACCACATTCTAAGACATTATTTAGATGTATATTCTTATGGCACAAGCCCTAATAGCATCAACATCACTGTTCAACTGAAGTGTATCCACTTTCTTTTGGTCACCTCTCTCTCCTGTTTTAATACTTGTCCTTGGCCTCATCATGGCTTATGTGCCAGTTTGCAAATCAACTAGAAAGAAAAAAAAATCCCATTTGATATCAGATTAATATTATTATCCATTGCCTTTATCAGAAGTTATCTAGCAGGGGTGTTTTATTTGGATATGTTTTGAGGTCTTGTAAGCTCTTGCAAAGTGATAAAATTCCATTCAAGCCTTGTCTCTTTCTGCAAGCACATTCTTATTTTTGTTTGTTTTCCAGAATGTGTCACATTATGATCATCTCTATGTGCTTTCTGGGGACACCAACATTCTTATGTATGTTTTCTTGCATCCTTACAGTATTTTGGATCCTCCATCATGACTGCAGGGTCAGAGAGCATCAGTGCTCCACATACATACATATATATATATGTATGTCTAAAACTGCTTTCTTCACAGTAAAGTAGTTAATTTTACTGGGCTATAGAGTAGCTTCTTTTTTGATACTCTGGTTTCACATATTGCACATAAACTGACCAAAAAGCAGGAAAATAGTCAAAAAAAAAAAAAAAGGAAAATAAGGAGAGAGGGACATGCAAATAAGTCTGGTTTTTTTTTCATTTTCAAAATAAAAAAAACTCAGATACTTCATCCTTACATCATCCCTACCTCTTTTTCTCTTCCAAATGCTTTTTCTCATTTGATAATATTCTTTTTAATTTATGAAACTAGCATTGCACACTACATTCATAATGATTGTACATGATGGATTTGCAAAGTGGCATAATGAGCTTCAGATTTGTCCTCTGTACCTTTCACAATAGTGTGCAATATTCCATCTGATTTTTGACTGCCATTGAGCACTGCTCTCCTGTTTCCATAAGGCTATCTATTACCACTCAGAATGAGATTTAGGGTTGTAATAGTCAACTTGCAAGCCATCCAACAATATGCAAAATTAGGACCATTTTCTTTTTCTTCCCCCTTAAGGGCATCATTATCTATTAACCTACATTGAATTTAATCAGCTATTTTATCATAGCATTCTTGGATTGCTTTGCGGCTCTTTATCATCAGTAGATGGTATCATCAGCTAACTTTGTTGCCACAGTATTCATTCTTTTTCTGATCATTTCTGATTATGCTAAAAAGCATATTCATATTGGAGCACAGAATAGCACACTTCATTGGCAAATTCCTTCCACTGTGACAAGTAATGTTTCACCCATGCCCTGTTTTCCCTAGTTTATAATCCACTATTAATCCATGAGAACCTTCTCTGTTAACCCATGATTTCTTATAAGATTCTGGTGAGATGTTTACTGAATCCAGAGAACACCGATATATCTGGTTTTATCTTTTGTTTGTTGTATATTTTAAAAAACAAAAGATGAAGACTCAGCCCAAGTACACGTTTTCCACTTGTCCATGTAACACAGGCATCCTTCAGAAAAGTTTGTTCCAGCTTACCTGACAGAGAATTTACTAGATGTTTCCTGGAGATAGTGTTTTAAAACTGGCATCACGTTAGCCATCTTTGGTACCAAGATAAATTTAAATGACTGGTCTTGGATCTCAGTAATTCAGCTGTTTCATCTCCAAGTTTCTTCAGAACTGTTGAGTGAATGTCATCACTGTCTGGAAATAAATTCTTGTTCATTTGCTCAGAGACCTCATCCATCAATAACTAGAGCTAAGATCTTCCAATACTTTTCCCATCAAAAAGGATTACCATCTGGAAAACCTCACCAAATTCTTCTGGCATGTACAGATATACATATACATATATATATATATATATATAAAACAAACCACAAACCCAAAGTTGGGTTTTTTTCAGCTATATTGTCTCCTCTTTCATATGTTGCTCACCTCTTGGACTTGCAGGTCTCCAGCAGGCTTACTTTTTGAACACACCGGGAAAAATTATTCATTGCTCATATCTGTGCTTCTTGAAAGTTATTTCTTCAATTCTTTCATGAACTCATTTTTTTTCCTTTTTTTCCAGTTTTTGTTTGTTTGTTTTGGTATTTTGCTGTTGGTGGTGGGTTTTTTTAAACAGCTTTTCTGTTCTCATTTAGCTATAACCTCAACATTTTAAAGGTATTTTTCATGTTTTCAGAAACACTTACAGCATGTTTACTCCTTTTCTATACTCATAGCAGCTTTCCTTTGGTATTTAAAGACTTCCCCCCTACAACACACACAGGAAATACACATTTGCTCTGAATTGTCTGGGTTGTTCTTTTTTTTTAAATGACAATTGTTCCAACTGGAGAACTTTTACTTCTGCCCATACATTTAGCCTCTTTTTAATAAAACTCCTTGCATTTAGTTTGCTATTTTATCTTGACAATTTTAAATTTAACCTTTGTTCACCAAACAGCTTGTCTTATTCTAGAATAATTTAATTTAAAAGTATTAAACACCCTAAACCAGCCACTTTGCTGTTTTCAGATTGTCTTTTTTTTCTGCCCTTCCAAAGCCCTGCAGTTACAAAGTGAAACGCTGCTTATACTTCCTTTCACATTTTCCACATACTGCAGTACTAACACGAGCTCAGTTATCCCATTCTTCCCGCAAAGTAGCACTGTACATTTTATTTTTGGTATCAAGTCCTATTTGGAAATCAGGGTAGAGAAATAGGATATAGGTTTTCTTCTTGTAGCCTCAGCTTAGCCCTGTGTACCCCATATGTGTGCAGAAGTTACAGCTGGCTCTTGTGAGAGTATCTTCCAGAGTCCCAGTTAACCACAGTGGCTACCACTGTTCTCATGAAACAGGTTCACAGCCTCACGCTTTGGAGGGGAAAAAAATGTACTCAAGCCACATAGATATCCAGCAAGCATCTACCAGAGGCCATCAAGTAAGGGAAGTACAGCCCATCTTTTTTTAACATCTAAATCTTTTTTTTTTTCCAGTCAAATCTGGAAAAGTTATTCCCCACTCCTTAACACCTTCAGGTCAACAAAAGCTCCATTCACCTGGCCCTATTGAATAGATTCTCTGTTCACTGCTATCTCCACCAGCTGCACTTGCCAGCTCAGTACTTTCTACATGCCTCCGTACCTACTGACAAATTAGTAGTTATTGAATTGAACTATTTTTGGGGGGCTATTGGCTGCAAAGGACAGAATAAATAATAACTAAAAAAAAAAAAAGAAAAGCATTTGCAAATACAGAATGGCAAAGTGACAGAAGCCCAAAACTATAAGTTCCAGATGCCTGGGAAACAACCAATTTCAGTTATTTTTAAGACCATCCTTGATTCCAGCACCTTAAGTTTCAAGATGGGTTTGAAGAATCAGAAGTGGTTCTGAAGTGATTTACAGTGATGAAAATCCTGCTTTACAGTAAATGCCAAAAAAGACCCTAAACCAAACCACTCATTCATGCATCCAAAAATATGATTAAAAGGTAAGCCAGTTACAGTCAGAGCACTTCTACTAAGATAAAGTTATCATTAAAAAAAAAAAAAAAATCCCCTGCAATTTGTATAATATAAAGTTCAGCAACTTCAGATAAAAAAGGATTAGAAATCCACAAAGGTGTTACTTAATCACAGAATCAGCTGATCCAGGTACAGGCTCTCTACATATCCAATTCACTCTATAGGTTCAGAACATGTGTAAGTTTTCACAAAAGCAGCATAATAAGGTGGGGGAACTTCCTTCCTACGCCACTCATGTGCGGAAACTCAGAATATTGAGACCTAAAGGAACCAGCTCCTGGGATACACTGATATTGACCTGTCTCCAGCTGAAATTCGTGCTACTGCTTGCGACCCTTTTGATCCCAGCAATTCAGTCAGCATTCAGCCTACTTACCCAGTCTGCACCCAAACTGTGCTCACAGCATCCAGAAGGCCCTTCTCCTTGTGATTTAGAGTAGACTCTCCCACCTCTCTGGACTTGGAGGTACTTAATAAAACTGTTCTCTCTTTTCATAAAACACATTTGCATTGTGCAAAACTAAACATTTGGAACTGCAGCACTACTCAGAGTAGCCAAAGTCTTTATTCTGGAGTGCAGTCAAAATTGTTATAATTATATATTTTTAAATATACCCTTGATATTTTTCATTGTAAATGAATATTTCTATGTAACACAGAACAAAAGAAATGACCTTGTAGTCATACATGTATTAAACAAGAATTCTCATGAAGCAACAGAGGCACAATGTGATCTTGTCACTGCCTCATTTGGTAGTACAATGGCATGAACAGCATGCAATATCATTACCAAGAAACATTATGAAGCTTCAAGCCATGAGTAATGTATGGGACTATAATGTCAGATTTGAGAACAGCAAGTACTCTGGGTTCAGTTCAGCATTCCCTAATTCAATAAACAACCATTTTTTTAAAAGTGCATGTTAGAGTGCCCAGCTCTTCTGGTCACAACTCCAAGACAGGGTAATGGCAATTAGACTTCAAAAAGGATGATGCTTATCCCTGAAGCATACTAGGATAAGAATACAAAAAAATGAAATAGCAGAATCTTCCGTATCCTTCAACCAGATATCTAGAAAATACACACACAATGGGTTCATAAACACTCAGAATTCAATTGATGTTAGAGCCGACATGTCTTTTAGGACAAAAGAGAAGGAAGAGACATCTCTACGAAACCTTCAGCTGCACACTGCAATAAGAAATGAAAAGCATTGCTAGCTGAGGATAGCTGCCAATAGAAGAAATAGAAAACACAAAGGACTAGGTTAATTTGTGAATATGAAACAGAACTGAAAATGGTGTTTGATACCCTAGAAAATAAAAGTACAAAGTAAGGGTAGCAAGAAGGAAGAGAATGGATGCTAGCTCTTAAATAAGACAACAATACCAGGCATTGGAAACTGAAGAGGAACCAAGTCAGTACACAGAAACACAGAAAGAAAACAGAAGTCCCCGATAGAATTAGAAATGACACACAG
The DNA here is from genome assembly GCA_009867235.2 of Psittacus erithacus. Lineage (NCBI taxonomy): Eukaryota > Metazoa > Chordata > Aves > Psittaciformes > Psittacidae > Psittacus > Psittacus erithacus. Next base: position 36,927 of record WYDI02141199.1, on the reverse strand, counting down.
AAGCAAGGGCTATAGATTCACAGCATCGCGTGGAGAAGCAGGTCGGTGCAACCACAACCTCCTTGTTATTGTTATTCTGGCCATGGAAGAGCATTAAAGAACCAAAATGATATCATGTCTGTTAGGTACAACTGGCAGGGGGACCTGCAACTGAGAAGCATCACAAGGAACCTGGAAAACAATTTTAGCACACATTCCCCCCCAAAACCAGTACTGTACATTTCCCACTTAATAAATAAATAAATATCAAATACTAACTGCTTCAAGGAATTTTTGCAAACAAGGAAATACCTGTATGAACCTCATGTAAATCAAGTCCCCAGAGAAGGAATAAAAAGCCTAATAAGAGGATAAACCAAACAATAGCTAAATGATGAGTTGTATAAGGAAGCTTCTATAATGTTCGATTGTTGAGGTGCATTTATTGAAGGAAGTCATTTTTCAAGAGATAAATTTGACTTGAACACCCAAGAGAATAGCTACCTGGGATCAAAGCCAATACAACTGATAAGAAGTTCTAAAGCGAGAAATGATTGATCCCGAAACGCTAGTGAAAAGGCAGAATACAGGGTAGATGAGAATTCAGATATGGATTTAGAGAAGAAAAAAAGTGTGGAAGCAGGAGAACATATGGTAAATAAAAAGAATTAAGACTGTGAACAGCAGTCAGGTAACAGGAGATGACATGCCTGAGTCTGTTCTATACAAGCAACAGAGTAAGAAACAACTCTGACATCTAAACAACTCTCAGGAGCTTTCTCAACACAATGGAAGATCTTGAAATACATTTATAGGATGTGAAAATGAACACTAAGAAGAAAACAGAAGCTTGATAACATAGTATTCAGAAGTGGCATATAGATACAGAAGGACAGATACCATTCAGGAAAGATACTATTAAAGATTACTGCAGCGGAATATGCAAGGCGTTATGAAAGAAACCATGGGTTTTTGTAAAAGTCCATTCTTTAAAACATAAAGAGTTTCTGCTAGAATCAAGGTAAAAGCTAGTAAGAGATCCATGGTCAGATACAAACATGGATAAAGATCCCTGTAACATCATTGGAAAGAGAAATACTATTAGCTATTGTAACAATATCTATTGTAACAAGAGACAAACTTCCTGAAAAAGATCAGAACTGATGATAGACAGTAATAATAGCTAATGATATGGGTTGAGGCAACCCACTGTTGGATATTACAGCCAGCAAACCTGCGTAACAAATAGCCACAGCTAACAAAAATTTGCATTATTTAAATTTGATTTTGTCATGTAATGAGGATTTAAATAGTTTATCATTGAAAGCTGAGTTAGCATAAATTAAATCAAAGGGCTAAAATAACAGTTTCATAACGCAATTAACTACTTCAAAAGGGTAAACTTCAGTAAACCTAGGGAGCTCTTCAGGGAACTCAAATGAAGAGAGGAAAGTGAAGACTAGAATTTCTTTATGTGGAAGATATGATAACTAGGAAACTGTATTCCAGCATCTAGAGGGGACTCTAGATGTGATTAGAAACCATCATAAAGTAGGCTACTAGCTACAAGCAAAGAGCCAAAAAACGTATCAAAGGTTATCAGGGTCACCCAACCTTAACAACAGCATGGAAATTGAATAATTTGCAAGTTTTTTCTTGGCAGAGTTTAGGAAAGCAAAGGGGAGGTGAGGGGAAATAAACAAAACAAAACTCCTGATTTAGTGAGTTTAAACAAAGATCAACAGACCAATAATGGAGTCTAAATTGGGCCAGAAGCAGAATTAGTATTTTGCATCTGTTTTCCAACAGATTTTGATGACTATCAAAATGACTATGATGACTAGATGACTATCAAAATCAGCACAGATAACAACAGGAATACAGAACAGAAGTTATCATGAATGAGACAGAAGTACAAAAATTCAAACCACTGCATACTTTTAACTGAGAGAGAGTAAAACATCTTCACAGAAATACCAGCAAATATAAGAAGGAAACTCCAATCTCTTCATCTCATTCCCTCAGAGGACAATATTGTTGACAGTATACAAGAAAAGCTGAAAAAAGCCTCAAGAGGCTGAGCTTTGACTTCTAAGGCTACAGAGTTTCTTATGTCCTTGCCTTTGCATGAAGACAGTTCCAGCAGCTTTTTTGCCATTCCATAAACTCAAAGAGGAATGGGATGCACCAGCCCACACTAGCTACGGCATTTTGACACCACACAGAAATAAGGGTGTGCAAATTCTGGAGATCTTAGGGATTCAGCAACTTTCCTGAAACATCTTTCACTTGGAATATATGTTTTTATCTATGTATGCTTCAAACCTAACTCACACTGTTGAGAAATTAATTCACTGCAATCTGCACGTGTCACTTACCAGTAGTCTTCAGGCAGCTCTTTAAAGCAGCACACCTCTAGAAACAAACACAATACATAAAAGAACCAAAGCTCTGAGACCATCAGCAAGAATATGCCCTAACCTAATGACAGGACAAACTGAGGACATCTTGAAGAATTTCACTAGGCCACATTCCCCAAATACTCCATTCCACCAGCAGTGGCATCCAGCAATATTCTCAAGGCACAATTAACCAGAGGCTTAAGCAGCAGCAGAAAGCACAGAAATTTCCTCAGGGATGAGAGCAGCTTCCAAAGGACAAAGAGAGAGAGGAAAAAACTCCTCAATACACTTAGTAAAGACACAGCAGATAGATCCATTCTTAGGAAGTCTTTAGGCTCAGGACATCTGGCTTTCAACCTTTCAGGTAGGTCCTGGAACTCGTATGTCACAAAAAATAGGAAAATCTAAGCTAACCTTGATATTTTTATCCAAATGGCAATTACACATCCACGTTGTAATGCTGATCTTGGCAAGCTTTGCACTGCAGACAGTGAACAGGCTGTGCCACAGCAGGGACCTCATTACAGATGTAGTGTATCTGTAAGTACCTCTTTGGTATATGTGAATGGCAATTTATACAATTTTGAGTATTTCTTTTAACAGATAAGCTATTTCACTTTCTCCTTTGCTGCAGAACTCCAACCAGACCTGGCACTCCCCTGCAAGCCTGGAAATCTGTATTAAGGATTCATGAAGTGGGTATCTTGGTGAATTCTGGTTTATAATAGAGGTCTTAATTAGGGGCATTAACTAGCCTGTAAAATTTCGACTGCTTATATATACAGCCTATGTAATGAGCTCAGATTTCATGTCTTATTACACAAATAACACTTTTATTATGATAAAACAGTATAATAATACTTCTTTTGAAAAGTATACCTACTTACACAATGAGGCAATTGAAGCTACAGACAAGAAAATACCCGAATAAATGCTTTGCAAAATATCATGTTGCCAAATACCATCACTTTTCCTGGTTTGGAAAATGATCCCACTAAATTCATGCATTGCTTCTTTCCATTTTAATCACATTCAAAGCATTATGAACAGAAGGTGCTGACACCCATGACTGCTCACAAAATTCTTCTGAGTAAACACTTCCTGAAAGTATAAAAATTTATTTTATGTATGAAAGTATAAATGTATTTATTTGTATCTTGGTTTATATACAGACAATATCATTCTGTTTGAGTAGAATTTAACAAATTTCATTTTCTTATTAAATCCTAATCAGTTTTGCAATATGAAAGACAATGAAGTAGCCCCCAAGAACTGGTACTGCACTATTTCTTTTGGATATATTCCCAATGAAATCATCAGGGATTTTTTGATTATGTAAAGAGTGCTGGTTATGATGTAATAATGGGATATCATGGAATATTCACTAAAAGTAAAACATGCTTCTATCTTCATTCTCTGGAACTGAGCTCTTTAATTTTATATTGCAAAGTGACCTGTGCTAAACAAGTCCTGTTACTCTGTAGCTCCTCATTCTTATCCTGTACTATAACTTCAAATTCTCACAAAACCTGCTAAGTACATCCAATATTCATGAATTATTTCTTTAACTAGTATCTCTTTTACAAAGTAGTCCACAGGAAGCTTTAAATTTCAACAGATGGAATATATAGCAGGGAAAGAATGTCACATATTTGATTTTTATGTATGATGGATATGTTACAAATTACTTAGAATGAATTTTTCTTTTAGATCTTGACACTGCCAAGAAGACAAAACTAAACAAAATAAGCACAGTCAGTCAGAAATAAATATTGAGCTATATATTTTCCTTAAAGAGAGAATACCCGTTTCTGCAGTCTGTTTTTAGAGACATTTATATCTGCATCATCAGTTAGAATAGCACAGAAAGTACATTTTTGGACCTCATTTAGAGAGAACACTCCAGCCCTGAATCCAGAAACTAAAGGTGACCTGCTGACAAGTGGGAAGTCTTGAATACCTCCCTTGTCCTCACACTCATCCATACAATCACAGAATCATTTAGGTTGGAAAATACCTCTAAGGTCATAGAATCCATCCATTAACCTAGCACTGCCCACCTTGTTCAAGTGTTAACACAGCTGTAATGTGAATCAGATCCAGATCTGACCTCACCTTTTTTAACTCCCAGGTTATTTTTCCCTCAGCCCACTGTACAGATTCAGCTCGCAGTACTGCTACATGAAAACTTTTGCCAGCAGTAGGGATGGGACAGAAATGTATGCAAGAGAAGGCAAAGGTGGAAGATACAAAACCACATCTAGCATCAGCAGCGTGTACTTCAGTCATCTAACAGTAAATATAGACACCTTTTACTCTGAAATAATGACACCTTTTACAACCACACCAGTAATTACTGTATTAATATTTATCTTTAGTTCAAGCAAACAAAAAGAAGTTACTAGATTCTTACCACACACAAAGTAGTTTTGTATTGGCAAAGCCAAAAAAAAAAAAAAAAAAAAGACTTATCTCAAAGCACAAGGAGACATTCAGTAACTGCAGATTACAGTGGGATGTGCTAGACTCACACATAGCCTATCCTCTACCCCTCTGAAGTAACAGAACTATCTTCCTGACTTGCATGTGCAACTACAGCCTGCTGACCAATCAAACCAGCTCCAGGTGCTGAAACCATTGGCATCAGGGCAGACACACACAGAAGAGGCTTTCCAATTATGCATGTGCACATGCATACATATACATACATAACAAGTTATGTAAAATATATAACTGCTGTATTTTGCCAGTACCTCTGTATTTGCCATACATGTGTATTTAAGGAGTAAGTTCTTCTTATCAACACAATTTTATTATACAAAAGGATCTTTGGTGCAGTATATGCTGTATATCTATACAGCATCTCTGCACAGCAGTCTTTAGATCACATACATATACACACACACACTCTGTATTTTTCTCCCAAATGTTACCCAAACATCCCAAAATTTAGCAGACAATAAAGATCTTGCCTAAAATTTTTAAGCCTCCAGTAGAGTAATATTCTACTGTGAAAAAAAAATAGCTCTTCTGTGTTTCTCACTCTCCTAGTAACTTGCCCAATGATCATTTCAAACCCTGCTAACCAAAGTGGAGTCTTACAACCATTAGACAGCCATTAGGGAATGGTTTCAGTGGAGGTTTTAACCTTGAAAGGTACTAATAAAAGAACCCAATGTGTCATTTGGACAACAACGATTCTAGTTTTATATTAAATTATTAACTTTTTAATGAATGGTCCTGAGGACAGAGTACTTTGGGTATGAGAATGCCAACTGGTTATGCAGTATCCACTTAAAATACCTTTGACAGAATTATGAATTACATTTTTCGATGAATATGGTTGGTCCTTTGAACCTATCGCAATACCTCTAAAATTGTTTCCACACATTAGGCTCAAGGAATAAAGAGCCTGATAAAAAGCTGCGGTGAGTTGACCCTGCCTGGACCCCGCATGCTTCCCAAAGCCACTCTGTCACTTCCATCCTCAGCTGGGCAGGGGAGCAACAATGCAACAAAAGGCTCATGGGCTGAGAAAAGGACAGAGTGAGATCACTCTGCAATTATAATCATGGGCAAAACAGACTCTACTTGGGGAAATCAGTTCAATTTATTACCAACCAAGTCAGATTAGGATAACAAGAAATAAAAACAGGCCTTAAAAAGACTTCCCGCCCCACCCCTCCCTTCTTCCCAGGCTTTACTTCATGAGTTCTCTACCTGTTCCCCTCCAGTGGTACAGGGGGATGGGTAATGGGATTTGGGGGTCAGTTCATCACACGTCTCTGCTGCTCTTTCCTCCTAAGGGGAGGACTCTTCACACTCTTCTTCCTGCTCTTCCCACAGGAGACAGTTCTCCACAAACCTCTCCAACAAGAGTCCTTCCCACAGGATGCGGTTCTCCATGAACTGCTCCAGAGTGGGTCCCTTCCATCAGTGCAGTCCTCCCGGAACAGACTGCTCCAGTGTGGGTCCCACTCAAGGTTACAGCCTCCTTTGAGCTTCCTCCTCCTCTGGGGTGGGGTCCTGCATAGGCTGCAGCCTGCCCCACCATAGTCTGCACCATGGGCTTTAGAGGCATCTCTTCTCCAGCGCCTGGAGCACTTCCTCTCTTTTTGCACTGATCCTGGTGTCTGCAGAGGTGTTTCACATATTTTCACTCCTTTCTCTGGCTGCAATTGCTGTTGCACATTTTTTCACCACTTCTTAACTGTTATCCCAGAGGCACTAGCGCTGTTGCCAATAGGCTCAGCCTTGGCCAGCAGCGAGTCCTTCTTGGAGCTTGCTGGTGCTGGCTCTACTGGATACAGGGGCAGCTTCCATAAGCTTCTCACAGAAACAACACCTGTGGCCGCCCTGCTACCAAAACCTTGCCACGCGAACCCAATACAAAAACACATAACACATGTCAGTTGACACTTACTCAGAGAAAGCTATCAATCACAATTCATATGAGCTATTGGTATCTCTTTGCAGGGGAGAGATGGTCTGGTGGTTTTGAATCCATGAAATAGCCTCATAAACACCTTCCCATTGTGCCAATAAGCACAACAGTCACTAATAGTTCCTAGTTCTCATGAAAATTATTTAAACAACATGATAAAATAAAAAAAAAATATTTTAAACAAGAAGTCTCTAATCATGCAAGGTATCTTCTTTTTGTTCTTTTAAACATGTCTTCTGGTATCTCTTTTCTAAGGCTTTTCCATTTCTTTCAGCCTTTATGTACATTGTAATAAATACTTGCCCACCACTTATGGTCAAACCCACATTAGTTTTCAGACAGCCATCTCAGGTACTCTGGCATTATATATCTTGGCTCAGCGTGGGCACTGGATAGCTTTCAATTGAGTTTTATAACTTGAGTTTTGTGCTGCCACAGCTACAATCATCAGTCACTTAAAGCAATCAGATCTGATCTGTGTCTACATAACCCTTAATCATACAGTCTTTCAAAGAATATATGTGTACACTTACTGTAAGCCATAAAAAGCAAACTTATCACCCTTTCTCCAGCTTCAAGAAAAACCTGGCAATCAACTTTTCCCTGCTGTCTATTGTGGCTCAGACTTCAGCAGTGCCATGTTTCTGCCTGATCATGACATCAGCACTCTGCAGATTTTCCAGCTGATCAGAGTCTGACCACCAGAAGCGCTGACATTAAGAAGTCAAATGTAGACAGTGTCTTAGTCACAGGATCGTGTGACTAACAATTGTTTAGGTTGGAAAAGACCCTTAAGATTATCGAGTCCAACCATTAAGCTAGCACTGCCAAGTCCACCACTAAACCATGTCACAGACAGCCACATCTACATGTCTTTCAAATAACATTCAGTGGCGCATTTACTTCTCTTTTTATAAACCTCAGATTTTCTGTGTAAGCCATTGATCTTGTTAGTTTTTTTGTTTGTTTCAAGGCCATCCAAGCCCACGCATCACGAATCCGTTTTGAAACCCAAGGAGGCCCCCACAGCTGGTTTTAACCATGTCAGTGCCAAGTCACATTCAAATGGATTTCTTTCTCCATGCACAAAAGCAGCTATTATTAAAAACTGCAAATCTGCAGACATCTGGGAGTGCTTACAGTACTAGTAATCCCTATATAGTACACGATGTCATCACTACTAGAAAATCTCTGTTCTTTGACCGTAGGCCCAAAGAGCACAACTTTTTTTTGAAGCAGCTCTGCTTTATGTGGGCTTAATTTCAGATTTGTGGCCACACGCTTATCACAGATTATTAGTAATGTTTCCGTTCTGGAAGTTTCTACTCACGATACAAAGTCATCATACTATACTACAGAGACATGTGTTCCATACTGTATTCTTCATTACCCTACTTCTTTCAGCTCGTGCAGAAGAAACAAACAAAGAGGAGTTAGGGATAGTGAACACCCATGCTTCTTGATATATTTCTTCAATAACCTCCAAAAGCTCTTTCTTCTCTGATGGGGGTACTTGGTCAGATAGCTACCAAATGGTTCAGTATTCTTCAGGAAACAGCTTGTGCTACCCCCACCCATTACATCTGTCTTGGCTTTTTGTTCCTTTAAATAATATTACCAATGTCACGGAACAAGAATTTCTCATCCTCCTTCATGCTTTTTTCCTAGTCCCACTTCTATCGGATCCACAGTTTCATGCTATGTAGTAATTCTCTCCTTTGTTGAGTATTTGCTGTTTGCAAGTTATTTGGCAAAACCATCAGGGAACTGTTTCTATTTCAAGAAACTCTACTAATTTCATCCATTAAGAAAGTTTCAAGACAAGACTGAACAAATCCCTCCTCTTTGCTGAGCTCTCAATTCTTTACATCTAGCTGCCATTATGATTTCTATCCCCGGAGCCAGGAAACTTTGTTTGCTGAAAAAACAACTGTGAAAGCATACTGTTTTCATGCAATTTGCTCACTTGAGCCAAATCTGCGTGAGGAACTTCCATGGACAAAATTTTAGGATGCCTTCCCTGCCACTTATTAAGCGTATTGGAATCCAAACCAACTATTATTTCAACCCTTATTTTTACTTTCCAGCTTTCTTCTTCAAATTTCAGAGGCCAAATCTTCAGACTCAGTTACCTCAGCCTTGGATAAAAGTATGCTTATCAACCACAGCTTAATCAGTTTCAATCAGTTAGAAGGACTCACATTGTGTCAGGGAACAGCAAGGGCCAACTGCTTCCTAAGGGAAGGCAAGCCTCAATCTGAGGCTGTCCCAGTACAGGCACTACCCTCATTAACCAGAGCACAGTCACAGAAAATCTGAACACAGCACACAGAGGAAGGTACTTACTGGTAACAAGGCCTTCTGGCATTCCCATACAAGGCAAAGCAATGAACCAAGTCTAGAGTCCCAAGTTGGCAGTCCAGCCAGGAGCAAAATGCAACAGGACTGGGGTCAAGGTTACAACACAAGTCCAGAAAGCAATCCAAAGAACAGACAAGACAAAAGACAACAAAGTACATCTAAGGGCATTTATCCAGAAGTGAAACTACCTACAACACAGGCCTGAAATTCCTCCAAGAGTTAGAAGTACACCTACCCAATAACTTGAGGCAAACCTGAAGTCCTAAGGACCAGCTGAACTTGGGCTTCTGGGTTCACAGGCAGGAAGAGTGTGGGAAGTGGCTCAGGTGAGGCTGGTTAGAGTTATTATGGCCTACTGGTGCTCTAAGGGCCCTGATTATTTTGTGATTTCTATTTATTTCCTACATGTTTACTCTTTGTATTTAATTTTTATGATATCTATTAATGTTCTTCCTTGCCCAGAGTCACTATCCCAGTACACTTCATAGCCAAACCTGTGTTATTGCTCTCCAGCAGCCCAAACCAGAACTAAAATTTTAGGGTCACTTTTGCAGTTTTATTTGCTGCTTCTATTTTATACCCTTCCATTTCTCCAACAACTGAACGACTTTCATATCTTGTTACTATGAGGTCTGTTCAAATGTACAGGTATGTTTATGTGTCCAGGTAATTTTTTTGTTTATTTTGTTTTGCACAGAAAAAAAACAAACAAACAACTGAGTTTGGAACATTTGCCGTAATTTTTTATTACTGCTAAAATATTGGCAATAGCTTGTGAACATACTTTTCTTGGGCATGGTTTGGAATGGCGCCTCATAGACCTTCACAAGATCTGTATATTAAAGGTTCTGATCTGCCATGCAAGCACAGCTTGGCTGGGCAAGCTGTTTGCCAGAAAAACGCTCAATTCCTCCACCTCCTGTCTTTACATTCGTTTATTCTGACCATTTTTTGAAAATGGGATATGGAGACAAATGAACAATTATGGTTTTCCTCAGTCTTTTACAGGACTTACTTGTGAACTTTTCATAGGCTGCAAACCCAGTAACACACGTTGCAAATGTCTGTTCTAAATCAGGCACAATACTTGCCCTGTCCCACAGCCTAACTAGTTTCTTCTAAGGCATGCGGCTCTTTCATTTGCTTAGTGGTATGATTCAGTTGTTCTCCGAGTTGAAACTGAAGCTGCCTTCTGATTACTGGCAGTACATTTGCCATTTACTGCCATGATTTCCTCCAGTTTGGTCCCATGGGATACAGATCACCAGTTTGCCCCTGAGAAACTGCATCCCATTTCAAGCTCTTGAGCAGGATCTTTTCACTAAGAAGTTGTCTGACATTTACCTGCAGTTTGGCTCTATTACGAGCCACAGGTAACAGGCTCACAGTACCTTTGTTTAATTAGGAATAAATGTATGAAGTAAAATGGCATGAACTAATTTCTTTATCACAGGCCCAAGTCTCTTACAGACCTTTGCTGTAAGCATTTACACCCCTTTAAAGTGCTCCCCTTTAAATTTACGACATTGGCCCAACTTTTCTTTCACCTCTCTGCCTCATTCTTCATCAATTTAGCAAGCCTTATGTATCCTGGTCAACTTCTCAAAAGTGCCTTTGACTTGAACTTCAGTCTCAGATTTAGGTAGACTACCCAATATGAATTTAAGCTGTTCCTTACATGTCTCTTACATTCAGGTTTGCAAACAAAAACATCAGTAAAGTTCAACCTGATGCACTGCAATAATTTAGCAATAAAGACTGTAATCACATAACTTACGTCACATAGTTGTGGATCTGCTCACACGGCATAGGCTAACACTTTAATATTATTTTCCACAGATGATGCTCATAGTACACTACACTCAAAAGTGAAAGGCTGAGCTGTGCATGCATCTCCTGTTGTCACAATCCCAGGCAACTCATACCTTTATAATGTTGGTTTCCCACAGGTCTCAGAACCCTCACATCTTCTCCCTTCCGCACAGACTTCCAAGATAAGTCCATTAAAAAAAAGACCTCTTTTATCTTTTCAAAACCACCATTAGTACTGTCTAGCAGGCATAATTTTAGGCTCAAGATTTCTTTTCTCATGGATTTCTTTACTCTTACAAAGACTGACACCGTTTCTTACATCAGTAAAACCAGGAGATGCTTGTCCAAAGGGACAACCTAGCAGGATCAGATGGAAAAAGAAGTGGTCAAGGATGAAAGTCTTTGGATCTGCTTTGCCTGCAAGTCTGACACTGGATCGAGGTTCATGGGGCTGATGGGCTCTGTCCACCCTAGGAGCAGGCGTGACCCCGGCGCAGGTCCGGGCTGCCTTCACCTCACTTTTGCCAGCCCAGCAGCCCCCTCCTTCAGCCCTCACTTCCCCAGTGCTTCGGGAGGGGAAGGTAGCTACAGGGTTACAGCACGCTCCGCTCCCTCTCGTCTCCGCACCCTCCCGCGCAGCCGTCTGCTTACCCCGGGCACAGCCGCGGGCAGGCGGCGCGCCAGGAGCCGCTCCCAGCCCCGCTCCAGTCCCCGCCGCTGCCAGCGGAGGGCGCCCGCGACGCTTCCCGCTTCCAGCTGTAGGGGCCGCGAAGGGGCTCTGGCCTGCGGAGGCGATGGGTGCCCCCCGCCTGCTGCCGGGAACCACGGCTCCTCCCGCCGGCCAAGCCGCCTCCGCAGAGACGGGGCCGAGGGAAGCTGCGCTGTGGGGAGAGGGGCTCGGAGGCCGCTGCTTGAGGGGCAGAAACCGCTGGCCCCACCTGAGCTGCTCGGCACACAGGAGGTCCGGAGCACTGTCCGCAGTATCGGGATAAGGGTTTTTCCCTGGTTATAACTTCCCGCCACCCCCCCGCCCCTTTTTTTTAAACAAAAATCCCCCTGTAGTTTATTGGGTAATTTAACGGCATATGATTTAAATCAATATAAAATTCAAATACTTTTGTGCCACCTGTTGGATTTTACTGCTAATTACATGTAACTGGAAGCACACTTCTGTATTCAGGCTGCGAAGTATTTCCCTTAATATTACTAGATGCCCTTATGAAAATACTACTTTGTTTTGCTGAAGAGAAGTATTTTCTCCCTGGGTAGGCAAATAGCACTGGTTTTGACCTGTAAATAATCTATAAATTACAGAGAACATTCAGTCAAGGCACAGTGTGATGCAAGGCTAGGAAAGGAGTTTTTGTGATAATACAGTAATTATTTGAAAGGGTTATTAATAGAGAAACCCCAGTTCAAAGTGGAGGTGGAAATGACTGGTTCTAGGCACATGAAACCATAAATACGCCTGACAGCATTTGTGGTCCAGGAGAGGGGGAAGTACCGAAGGCCTGTGAATGCACAAACATGCACCAACGCTGCAGCTCAGACTGTCAATCATGGGCGGCCATACAAAACAAAGCATGTCAAATGTTACACAGTTAAGACTCTCAAAAAACAATTTTGTTCCACCCTTCTCCAATAGCTGTCAAGTCATAATGTCAGGACACATTTTATTGTAAAAGAATAACCTGATTTTATTTCACATTACAGTGGTGAGATTTGGTTATTATATATTGATGCTATTTTTGAATGCCCAGGTATAAATGGGCTGCAAATAAAACCATATTCTTATAAGAATATGAAAATTAACCAACAATTTTATCTGGATTTCATGAGAAATGATCTGTGGGTTATCCGGTGTCTTGCTTATTATTCCTCTCTATGTATAGTCAACCTTACTGTTCTTTGAGATCAGGAGGTGTAGCAGCATGTACAGCAATGCAAGTGCATGGGGAAGGAGTGGCCCGCTCTTTCTTCTTCCCAGCGGTAAACTGCTAAAGTATATGCGAGTGGTCTCCACTATGTCACTTTCATACAGTGACAGGTGCAAGGCCCATCCCTGCTTCTCATGAAATGCTGTGTGAGCACCCTCCCTTCAAGGGGTGCAAAAGGACATCAGATCCTAGAAGCATTCTTCCATAGCAACAACACAAATAACTGAAACCCAAAAATGGCTTAATTTGCCTCCATTTACATCTTCTTGCATTATTTTTCCTAGATTGAAACAGAACATGCATAGGATCAGGAATGTTTTCAGTTTTGCATGTAAATACAGACATCTTTTTGGTCCATATGTGTCCACAGTGTATTCTACTAATATTTTAAAATGCAGAAGTTTAAAAGAACGTGAGGTATTAATTAATAAAAACACACAAATTTTCTAAAATGTTTGTGCTTTTTAACCCAAATCTGGCAATTAGATAAAAAATTAAACAACAAAATTAATAAACCGTATCAGGCAAATAGTATGTACAATGCAGCATTTCAGTGCTGACATCTGTCAATCTGATTTGCAGAAGGCTTTAGTAGTAAATTTGTATTAAGTCTTCTGTTAGCAAGCAGCATCTTTAAACTGACTCCATTGTCCCCAATTTTATCTACTTTGGATTTTGTGATAAACCCACTTCAAAATATTTCCTGGTTTTATGAGGACAATTTTCCACTGTTTGACAAGTCATAAATGGCCACAAAAAGTTCAAGATGACAGAAAAAACCCACCAAGTAAAATTAAAGTGTTTATACGCTAGTATTTTGCTCTTGGCAAGTGCATAAGTGACTTCACAAGATGCACGTCAGTGCACATTACATATTACACATTGTCTTTTTAGACCAGTCTGTAGGCAACATAAGCATGTCCCAGGGCCCCAACACAATGGCTGGGGTTTTGTTCAGTTTCTAAAGACTCATAAATATCATTTCAGGCTTTAGTTCCTAATGTGGTAAAAAAAAAAATTACGATGTCTTAAACTAAACCAAAACCCATTTATTTAAAAAACTCACAACTGACTTCTCTGCTTTCATTCCCATCAACTTCCCTCTCATGTGGATTATATTAATTTTTCGTTGTAAATTTATTGCTACATATTTAAATAACCCAAGAAGCAGGGAAGAGAGTCTGACACATTTGTGATCTTTCCTGCAGAAGAAAAAAAAATAAAGCAGTTTCCATTCAGCTGGTACTTCTAGTACTTTTAAAAACAACTGGAAATAAGTTGGTGAACTTACAGTTAAATCTTCTATGCAGTGGAACTTAAAATTTAAGAAGCCTTTCTTAGAGTGACAGAGTCAGTAGAAGTTTAGTCATTGTAAGCCAAAATCCAAAGAGAAGTATGCCCATTAAGGAGGAAACAGTGGTTTTTCTAATTCTCTTTCTGAACAAACCTGGGTAGATTTCTTTCATGCAGGCAAGGATAGGAGAAAAAGTTTTGGCTTAGTATTAATACCAATCCTGTCTTAAACATGGGAAGAACTATAAAAGGTCTAAAAGGAGCACCTCACAATAGTTCAGAGACCTGCAGAAGTAATGACATATATAATGCCTCAGCTGCATGATGTCACGAAGAACACAAACACAAATTCACTGTAAAGGCAGTTGGTTCCCTACCCATGAGGGAGGGAGGAAGACCTTCATGTGCTGGCTCAGCAGTTTGCAATTGAACTGCAGAGTGAGGTAGCCCTTTCCGGTGAGACATGCCTGGAAGCAAGTCAAGAAAAGGAAATCCTGCATGGAAAGAGGAAAAAGGAGGAAAAAAAGAAAGGAAAGAGAACCATATGGCTTAATCTGGGAAGCCGTCTTAGCTACAAAATATTGCCCTTAACCTCTTCTTCATGGCAAAGAGTTTAATGCTACCTAGGTTGTGACTTTCATTAGAAGTCATCCTTTTCAGTTCTTCCAAGATTTTCATTGCTGTGCTATGACTTCTCAGCTCATAACATAATTTATTTTTATGCCTTTATTTTACAGGTCACACAGAAGAGAGTCAGGCTCCTTTTTTCCATTCTGCATTTTGAAAGCCCTATGTTTTTCTTTTCTCCCTGTCCATATATTCCTTCAGTTTACTCTAGGAGCAGCAGTTTTGTTAGCCAATCTCTGTGACACCTTGCTTAATCTATGTTCTTCCTTAGTTCTAAAGTAGACATAAAACCCAGGCTAATTATGGGATAGAAGGGTTGAAAATATATAAAACTTATTTATCTCTTGGAATAACAAGAGTTACATCTACAATTCAGGCTCTATTTTTCCTAAAAAAAAAAAAAAAACCAAAACATTCTGCATTGACTCCAAACAGGCTATAAAATATTTTCCGTAGATGTGGAACTACACTGTGTGGGCAGAGTTTGAAGAAATATGCACAGACCATGTATAAATGTATGGGATAGTTTTCCTGATTCATAAGGTATACATTTTAGATGATGGTCTCTGTGTTTCAATAACTGTGGGAGGAAACCTGACTTTCAAAAGTGCATCCGTCTTCCTAGACAAAAGAAAAGATCAACTTCCCAGAAACTTTTGTCATGGAGTCAATTCTAATACAATGAGATGTAATGCTAAATAAATCATTTTTTGAATTACAGATTGTGAATCCATCACCCTGGACAAATGTTATTCATCTGAGGGGGAAAAAAAGGATGACCTAAGAATAATTGTCTACAAGTGTTCAAAAGAGAATCTGATTTGTCACTCCCATTTTGGAGTGCCAGTGCTAAAGTTGTGCCAGCTTTTAAAAATCCTTCTTTGACTTTCAAGTAATGTGTGTGTGGTTAAAAGCCAATTAGAGAACAGTGGCACGATTTGGTGATGCAAGGCAAGTGCCACAATTTAAAGTGTCATTAAAAATCTACTCTCTTTCCAGACTTAGATAAGGCCTTTCTTTCCTTTAGTCATGCTTGGATGTCCTATTCAGTGTAGTTACCAGACTGATATTAACAAGAATTAATGTGTTAAAGTTATGCCCTCACTTTGTATTTTCTAGCACAGTCTTCAAGGTAAGGGGTTTTTTTTAGCTGTTTAAAAAGCACAATTACCAATTATACATTGAAGCAAAAGAACTGTTTTCTCTGGCCAAACAATGTGACCCCATCCTCCATCACTGCCCTAACTAGCGATAAGCCAAAGGTTTGTATTCTTCCCTCCAGTTCACACTAGCAGAATTTATCTACAAGTGTCAGCAGGAAACTGTCAATTTACCTGACAAATCATAAAACAATATTTTATGATGTAAAGAAACTTTTGACTCTGCCAGTGTGCCAATCAATATGTAAGTGTGATGATTCATCAAACAAATATTTGAGGGCAGGGGGAAAAAATAAATCTAGGTTTGTCCCACATGCCAATCAATCAGAGATTGCCTGAAGAATCTCGAAACACACTGGGAGATGAGTAGAAAATTTCTGGGCTCTGCCAGGGTGCTGGGCCAATCAATCACAGTGCAGCTGATGAATCATGAAACACACTCTGCAGCATGTCAGCACACATACGTGGTTGGCACACTTCTCATCCTGAGTTTGTCTTGCAGTTAAATTGACTGAAGGTGAGTTATAGGACTATTGTTTCTCCCACCTACTGACCTCTGCAACCAGCCACTCTTAAATCCTCTTGCTCTGCCCTTCGTTAAAAGTGGAGATTCAAGACAAAGTTCAACAGGAGAGCAAACACGGTTTTGATGTCAGATGGGTTGTTAACACGCTGCTGAAAGCTGTTGAACACATATTTTGACAACAGAACAGACACCTACAAGAGTGGTATTCTCTTCGAAGTTTTTCATGTTATTTACCTGGAAATATAAGACATCAGAAAAATAATGTAATACATAATTAAAAAAAAAATAATCTGGAATTTAGGTCACAGTCCCATGGGTAATCTTTTACCTAGGCAACTCCTAGTTCTACAGTGATGCATTACACCAGGGGAAAGGCAGGGGGGCGGGCACCATGGCACTGTTATTATTTTTGTTCTCTTGTCTCAGCCAAATTTGTTCAGCACAAAATATTTCTCCTGTGGAATAGCTCATCTTTTTACAACTTACGTCAAAGTCATCTAAGTGAAATTAACATTCTCTTCCAATGAATTTCTTTTGTTTTGTGATGAGCCCTCATTGCACATACTCTAATACCATGCTGCAAAGCATTTTCCCTGATGACATGGATACTCATGTGACATTTTGTAGTTAACAAAAGATACTTGAGCTTAAAAAATGTATGTTTGAAAAAGCAAATTTTTTGCCAAATTCTAACTCTTGTAAAATTTGATGTACATACTGTGTCACTCTACCTAAAGTTATTTTAGGGTGTATTTTTCTAGACCAAAGTAGGCAAGTTTACCACACTATCAGGAATGGCTTTTGTGTAATTAAACCACAACGACAGTGACAGTCACTTAAAAAAAAAATCAGGAGCAAAGAAAGAGCCCATCCTCACACCACTCTTTTCCAGCTATAGTCAGCAAGGCTGTGTGATGAATTGGTGAAAGGTTTTTGCAGATACTCCAGATTTTTGCAGGTGTTTAATTTTTATATGAAATCACCGGTTTTCAGAAAGAGCAATCTGGGTCCTGATTCCCAGTGAGGATGATATCCAGTTCCTTGGACTCTCTAATATCATCCTTATTTCATTAAAAAGATTTCTGTTTAGAAACATAACAGAGAGAATCCTATTGCACAAATTTCTTAATACAACATTCAGATACATCTTAAGTTGTGGGAAATTTAACTAAAACATGTTGTTCTGCCATACATAACATTATAATCAATTTGATAGAGAGGAGTTTTGATCCCCATGGCAGCAGACAGCAAATCCATTAGTAGTTTCATAGGAGTAGGTAGGTAAACAAAGAAGGATGTTTTGAAATAAAAAACTGAATTATCATTACAAACTAGGGGAAAATTGACATTTTCTGTATTTTCTATTACTTTTTGGTACCGTTAATAAGTATTTTCTTTTTCTGATGGTCATTAGCATCCCTATTATTATTCAGAAACTGAAATTTATTGTGGTAACAGGACAGCAAGCAGTTTAAGTTTCGAAATGTAGTGTTTACAAAAGATGTAAGTTGGTAACTACAGTCAGTTTCCTTTGATGTCAAGATGATGGTAAGCTTCTTGAAAGATTACATCTATGAGTAATATGCTACTGTTGGAGGAGGTGCCAGAAAAAGCTTATAACTTCTGAAAAAAATATGCATTTTTATATGTGTATATTCATGTATATTCTGAACAGAAGTGTATATATGCCAGGGAGATAATTTTATAAGAAATCAAAGGATGGCTAATATCTTTTATCGTTCTTCTTAATAGTTACCTCTTGTCACCATTAAGGGCTCCAAAAACTTGCACATATAGTCCTGTCTCAAGTTAAAAATATGCTGATATGAATAAATAATGGAGAAGAATAAATAATGATGGAGAAGTTACATAAAAAATATTACCTTTGAGTCTCCAGTTTGAATAAAACTTCATACTTTTTGTAAGGTGCATTAAAAAAATGTACTTGTCCCATCCTGTGCTGAGAATATTGGCTAGATAATTAGATACTGTAAATCACCAGGGCTATGCCAATTGACATTATCAAAGAATACAGCCTTTTCTGTTCATTATTTTTAAGAGCAAGTATTTTTCCTACTGTGACCAGTAAATCACAGAATGATAGAATCAGCTAGGTTGGAAAAGACCTTTAACATCATCAAGTCCAACCATTACCCCAGGACTGCCAAGGCCACCACTAAATCGTGTCACTAAGGTCCTTGTATACACAGTTTTTGAACACTTCCAGGGACAGGAATTCCATCACCACCCTGGGTAGCCTGTTCCAATGCCTGATCACCCTCTCTGTGAAGAATTTTTTCCGACTATCCAATCTAAACCTCCCCTGGCATAGCTTGAGGTCGTTTCCTCTTGTCCTATTGCTTGTTACTTGGGAGAAGAGACCAACCCCCACCTCACTACAACCTCCTTTCAGGCAGTTGTAGAGAGCGATAAGGTCCCCCCGAGCCTTCTCTTCTCCATACTAAACAATCCCAGTTCCTTCAGCCATTCCCCATCACACTTGTGCTCCAGACCCTTCACTAGCTTCTTTGTCCTTCTCTGGACCCGCTCCAGCGTCTCAATGTCTCTCTTGCGGTGAGGGGCCCAGAACTGTGAGGTGCAGCCTCACCAGTGCTGGGTGCAGGGAGATGATCACTGCCCTGGCCCTGCTGGCCACACTATTGCTGATACAGGTGAGGATGCTGTTGGTCTTCTTGCCCACTTGGGCACAAGATGGTTTATGTTCAGCCAGAAGGCAGGCAGCACCCCCAGGTCCTTTTCTGCTGAGCAGCTTTCCAGCCACTCTTCCTCAAGCCTGTAGCATTGAATGGGGCTGTTGTGGCCCAAGTGCAGGACCCAGCACTCATACCATTGGCCACAGCCCATCAATCCAGTCCATCTCTTTATTTCAAGGTGAGTTGTGCTACATTGTCAGCCTCATTTAATTACGCTTCACTGAGTTAGGCTGAAGAGGATGGGAAAAATGACTGTATAATATTTATGAAATAAAGACCTAGTCCAGTTATCTCCATATGCATTATCCTTTAAAAACATCTGCCAACTTAGAAATACACTGATTTCCCAGCCATTACTTGTTAAAGCCATCACTAATAAGTAAGCATAAAACTTGGAAAAGTAAATCCTTCCCAAAAACAAAATTTGCAAGGCTTATTGTATACAGATGCTGGTTTATTCCAGCAAATGTGTGCCAGATATGCACAGCTGTCTTTCTGTCACTTTTGATCCACCTCAGTATGTCTCCCCTGCTAGTTCTGTCTGTATACTGTTGAATGTGTTGCAAAGGAAAAAGTTCATTTCTCATTTTGAAACTTTCACTTCTCTAAGATCCCTCTACCTCATATTTCTGTGGGACTTCTATATCCCTATGATGTGGAAGCCACATGCGGATGAGAATTTGTTCAAACGCCTATCAGATATAAAAGCTTATATCTCAGTTCCAAATGAAATTAAATAAAAGCCTAAGCCTATAATAAGGTAGAGGTGCTAGTTGCTTTTCTTGAAAAGCCAAACACGCTTTTCAGTTAACCGCCTGAAGCTTATGATTTAAAGGCTTGTTTTCTCAGCTGATAGCCCCAAGCTGTGCCCAGTTTCTCTACAGACAAAAGGATAAGAGACATGGTGACAAGCACACGCCCCTTTTATGAATCAGAGAAACAGTGCTCTTCTTGTTCCCCAGGCACCAGCCAGTTGAAACCTGAGGCTCAGTTTTACAGCTTAGCACATACCAGCTGGCTTTCACGAAAAAGGCTTTTAAAATATATACATCTACACGCACGCGTGCACACAGGGTAAGGTATTTTTCATTCTGACGACAGTTACAGAAATACAGAAAAAAAAATCTCTAAATCATGTCTCTTGCGGCAACTAAGGCTCTTTGTATCTTCTGTGCATCTTGGGCAGGGGGAACAGATTGTGTGTCTCCTCTTTTCATCAATCTTTTATGTATTTGAAGGCTAATGTCATATCCCCCTTCACATGTTTCTTCTTTAGGATAAATTACTCCAGGTTGTTCAACTTCTCATAGCTGATATTTCTGAGTAGCTCAGGCTGGATAGGTTGCTCTTGCTAATACTTGGAACATGTTGATAGAACAGAAGGTTTACTTACATATCTTGGCATGGCATTTCCATGTTTTATCATCTCAGTGAGATGTTTGCCTTTCTTTGCAACAGCCTGACATTGCTTCCTAAACAGGTTGTCCTATTTGCTGTCCCCAACCAACCACCCAGTACCACTTTGTAGTTAATGGCAATAAAAAGAAACAGGCAATTCTGTGGTACAATTAATCTCATTCTGCTATATACATCTCAAGTAGGTCAAATGAATCACCTACTATCTGATTCAAAGGTCAGGAATGTGAACACAGGAAACTGGGAAAAGGAGGAAACACGTTTATCAGGGAGATGGAGAAAACACTGAGGAAAAGAAGAAGAAAGTGTTAAAGAGGAGACAAGGGAAAAAATCTGGATACAAATTTTGAAGAATTCATTGGTCTTTTAGAAATAGTTGCAAAGATCAAGCAATCAAAGGGTGTATGAGTAATGAATGGAAAAAATCCAACATGAAGATAAGCTACAAAAAGCGTAGTAACAGATTCTGTACATATTGAGAACTTCTCAACTAAGTGACTTAACTACTCACACAGAGAACTTCTCAACTACTATTGAGAAGTAATACTTTCTGTTTAGAAATATAGCATGTCTATCAGAAGAGGAAATTGTTTTGTCATGGAAGATGCAGGAAAAAGAAATGAATGGATGCATTTAGGAAGCAAAATTTGGGGCTTTATGGGCTAGATACTGACATGTAAGAAAGAGACAAAAGTAGAGAATGGAGGAGAAAGTGGAGTGATTCAACTGACAGCGTGTCAGAATAAAGGGAAAATAAAAGCAAAGAGGAAGAGGAAAAGAGGTCTAGAGGAGAAAAAGAAAACACAAAGTCATGGGCTGAATTGTAGGTTAAAGAAAAGCCAGTCAAATAAAGTTGATTAGTTTTATCTACCTTCAGGAAAAAACATACTCGAGAACCATTACATGTAATTACACTGAAAATACGCTTTTGCAAGTCAGTTTTATTCTTTATACGAAAAAAACAAGTGTATTACAGAAACACTTTTGTACTTGTTCATCTTGAAATATCATAGAACAGCATTTTACATTGTACCTTTTGCAAGAAGGGCGAAGCGAATGTTTTAAATGTTCTTTACTCAAACTAGTCCTTAAGTAGAAAATTAAAACAGTAGAAAAACATATGAAACCATTGTAAAAAATGTTTCAGGTTCTATGCTTTCATTACTTTAAACACCTTACCTGGAGGTTTTTCTATATTCATCTCATGGACAAAAAATTTGGCCCAAGAAAAAAAACATTCCTGGATAATGGGAAGCAACATGTGTGTATTTCTAAAAACAGAGAAATTCTTTGAACATCTTCCAAAAAATCCAAGTATATGCACACATTCTTCCAGCTAAAAGGGGAATTAACATTCACTGTCTTCTTACATGTTGCTTTATCTTATGTATTTATATATCTCCTGCTTATATCCTGCAGTTGATCCATTAAGTACGGTTTTGGCTGGGTGCTCTCCCCACCTGCCCCCATCCTTGGTGGATCTTAGGGAGTAATTGTGTCTCACAGGAAGCGAAAGAAATTTTTTCACGTAATCCTGTCAGATGGGAAATGGGCACCCTTCATTATAACATATCTTAATCCTGCCATCTTCTGTTTCAGCCCGTGAAGGTGGAAAGGAGCAAATATGAAAGCAGTACTTTCCACCTTATTCTCCTGTCTTGGTATTGCTCATATTTGAAGCAGTAGGAAGGAATTGCTTAAATAATAAGGAGGAGACTGCAATTACCAGAAAAACCTAGAAAGATACTACTGCTGTGCTTTCTCCTTTGTTTCTGCAGTAATTTCATACTCACAGTCTCATGGTCAGTGAAAGTGAATGACAAATTCTTGGAAACAGAATTAGTGCCAGGTGTTACCTTCTGACAATAAGTTTTAAGTTCTTTCTCATATCAGATGATTTAGATTATCCTCACATTAACTGGTAAAATGTAACACAGGGGCACAGTTTAAGGAAAGAAATTTTGAAGTAATTGCTTCTCAGAAGCAAGCTCAGAAATATCCAAAGAAAGGGGAGCTCCTTCAAATTAAATAAAGCATTAAACTGAACAAGAAACAAATTCAGTAGTTCTACTAAGAGCAGAGAGTAAGGGGCCAGATGATGTCAGCTATGCTCACATGGCACCAAAACTTAATCTCATGGTCAAAATCAGGGTCCCACCAAGGGATATTTTGGAAGCAAATATTCCTTAAAAACACTTTAAAGAGTCAATAAGGTAGTTAAAACATTATTAGGAAACTAAATAAGCAATTCATGGGACAGAAAGCTTTAGAAACAGCATGGAGTCTGCTTTTATCTTCATGCCACTTACTATTTCAGCCAGAGATGTCTTACAAATGAGAAAGGCAGTCAAACACAAAAGCCCTGAAATGGCTCACTTTTACCTCCTCATTTTGGCCACATATTTCTAACTTCAAGAATTGGCAATGCAGAATAAGAAAGTGATGTTAATGGAAAGGAACATGGCACATATCATATACGTTAAGAATATATGTTAAGTCATGGGAAATTAGGAAGGTACTGAGGAAAGATGAGAGGGAATTTGAAGGGTGAATGAGCATCATTTCACAAACAAATGAAGTCAATGATGTCAAAGAGGTCAACCATCTGTGGGTTTGTACATTATAAGGCAGAGATCTTAATTTTTTTATTTAAAAGGCACACATAATTGTACAAAGTGTAAGAATAAAGAAGTAAATATTATTTGTACCAGACTTTTCTTGGAAAATGCAATAGATCTGCAAGATGTATAGAAAAATCTGGTTTTGTCTTCTACAGCAGTCTCAACTGGGACCTAACCTGGTATATAGAAATAGACCTAATCCTACAAAGGTATCCATCTTTCTAGCTGAGTTCTGCCTGGCGAGTTACTCTGCATTTTGATTTTCAGAAACACCCACTTATCCATTTTTCCTTTAAATAGAGGGTGATAGAACAAATGGGCCATGCGTCACTGGAGGGGTCAATGTAGTTATGTTCTCATGTCCTGATATAAATCACTTTATAAAGCTGAGACTCCCCACAGAGAACTTTCTGTCAGCTTTCCTAGTTAAAAGAGGGGCTAATATATTGAAGGCTTTCAGATGATCTCATTAAGGGAAAAAGCAGTCTCTAATGATATCCAATCACAATCTCATTTGCCATTTCATTTGTTTATTGCAAATTATTTATATTATTTTACTTTAATTTACTTGGATGAACTAAGAAATATAATTCAAGGCAATATGTTTTATATGTTTACTCCAAATGTGAATAAAACCTCATCTGTTCATTCAGAAAATAATGATAGAGTGTATATGAACAAATACAGAATTTATGTACAACTTCTGTTTGAGAGATGAATCCTTTAAAAATCTAGTGTCCTTCTAACACTGGTAGGCAACTCTCGCACTTCACAGAGTTTCAGTCACAGCCTAGAACAAAAATATCCATCATTAATGCTAGCTGGGAATTCACTTACAGTGGCACTGTTAAGATAAAAAAAAAATGAAAGCAGGCAGGTTTCTTGGAGCAAATGAAACACAAGGAACACTTCTGTATGTACTCTTTGGCTTTAGTGCATAGACAAAATAGTTACTTTAAAATGTCCTCAAAGGTAAATTGTACCCGCCTTAACAGTAAGAACTGAAAAGCAGGTCAGTTCACACAACAGTTTTTGGGAGAACTTAGCTCAGGATAATCTAGTTTCATTGGTGAGCATGTAACTGTGTGAATTAAGACTCAGCTTTGTGTTTTGCTTGATTTGGGGTTTTGACTTATTATTCCTTTATGGTTCTGCCAGGGCAATCAAATAAATTATGTGAGTTTATGTCCTTATTGAATCAAAGAATTAACAATGAGAATATTCTACCTTCACAGGAAAGAGTACTGTCTGTTTCTTCATCTTGTCATAGTTTCAGAAGTGTTTATTCAATAGGTCAGGTCTTCACATTCTTATTTATCAACTTTTTCTTCTTTCATTTTTGTTTTTTTAAGTACAAGTGCTAAATATCTGAGGACTCCATCTTCATGTGTTTGTTTCTGCTGCTATTCCTGTTTCACAAATGTCTTTAACAATCATACAGTAATGTGGAGACATAAGTTTGCCATTTCTATCCATTGATCTCTGATATCTGATCACCCACTTCCATCTGGTCAAGTACACCATTTGCTCCCAGCAATACAATTTGTTTGAGGCCTGCGCATAACATGGGGCATTCCCTTCAGGTGGGATGTGTACTTAGCTTCATAAAATGGAAAAGCATGAGTGCCAGCTCACGGATCCACCAGTGTGGAGAGCTGGCAGCAGCTCTTTCACTGGTTTTCCTTTGTGCTGCAAGCCTGCTATACCAGGTCACATAGTCTGAAATGCAGAAGGCAGCACCACCCCCAGCTAGAAACAGGCACTTAGAAGTTGGATTCCAGTTTTGACAACTTTTCTGGTTGCTGTTATTGGCTGGTTACGTAAATAAATAAAATATTCTCCAAACATGATAAGTCTTTTGCAGCAAAAAATAATCATCACAGTCGTTCCCTTGAGATGAGAATAATTTGTATGCTAAGATGACCAGAATCATTTAGATAATACAGACATTTCAGATCAGATCAATGTTTAATCTGGTTGATTCTGACATAAGCCAATGGTGCATTCCTAGCCAAAAGTGCAAGTGCAGGGCAAGCAAGTGGGATTTAACAGTCTCTTCCATAAAATTGTCCAAACACCATTCAAACCATGTGAACTTTAAACACCCATAGTGTTCTGTTAGGGAATTCCACACTTTGATTCTGTGTTACAAGAATAACAACCTCTTGTCATCTGCTTTGCACTTACTGTTTGGTAGTTTTCAGTCCTAGGTCTTGTAGAGAAGAAAAGGAGAGGACAGACAGTTCACTTTCTATCCTCTTAGTGGTACTAATGATTTAGTAGACATCTGTTGTGTACCCCCTCAGCCATCTCTCTAGTCTGCTCTATGGTTCCTGCGTGCCTCAGAAACTATCCCAGATTTTCAATTGTACTTGTTGGCCTTGTCTGAGCCTTTTGCAGTTCTATCATTTTATTTTTGAGATGGAGCAACCAGGAGTACACAGGGTGTTCAAGCTGTACATGCCTCAGGGATTCATCACCAGCCGTGGTGGTGGCAGAATAATGTTAGTCTTCTCTTCTGTTTTATATTACTTTCCTCAGAATCCCTAACATTCAATTTCCTTTATTTGAGGGTTTGTTTTTGGGGGTTTTTTATGTGTTTTGGGGGTTGGTTTTTAGGGTTTTTTTGGTTGTTTTTTGGTCTGCTACTGAATGAACATGTTGCATTCATGTTTTCACAAAGCTATTTGTCAAAACTGCAAGATCGCATTTCTGCATCAAAATGGTTAACTCATGATATATGTAACATTAGGATTTTTGTCCCATGTACATAATTTTACATTCATCTGTGGTAATTAGCACCTCCATTTGCCTGTTTATCCCTATTCCTACTGTGTATATATTAGCTGTAGCTTTAAGGGGGCAAGTTGTCAGGTGGTGTGTAATTAGGCACTGAGAAACCCAATCTTCATTCTGTTATGACTCCAGACATCTCTCTTTGGTCTGGGAGGTAAAAAAATAAAGAAGATACATAAGGTGAAGCAAGAGACAAAGTTCAAAAACTGCATGGGAGAGCAAGAAGTAACGACTTGGAGGACTGGGAGACTTAAATAAAGATAAACCTCAACATAGCCTGTAACTGCAGGGATGAACAGACAGAGCTTCAATACCAGAAAATGGAAAAGGGCAAGTGGGGTACAAAAAGGAAGCTGAAAGGAAATAAAGAGGTGGAAGGGTTCTCCAGAAAGATACCAAGGGACAGATGGGAAAATTGCCATCCAGAAGTAGAAGAAAACACAGGTAGGGAAAGGAGGAATTCATTTAAAGGACACCTGTCTCCAGTCTTTTCACTTATAACTGTAAAGGATGTCATTTTGGTTTCCAAATAACACAACTTTAGAGAAAAATAGAGTCCTACAGGGTATAAAATCACAATTTCTTCCATTTGCCATTATAAGATTCTGTCACTAAGACAGAAATCTCACATCTGATGTCACCAACTTTGTTAAAAACTACAAAACAAATGTATATGTAGCTTAGTGGTGCTTTAAGAGATGAGAAAATAATCTGCAAGTAAATGGCCTTAAAAGAAAATGATTGCAATATTTCATAAATGGCTTCCAAAGGGAATTGTCCATGTTGCATGCTGTATAGACAGTGCTTGTTAGATGATGACTTTCTCAGCAAGACCCAATGGGTAGAAGATCTAATTGATACTGTCAAAAAAATCTGTTGCCACATTTATAAACTCAGTAGTTGTTCACAAAGCACTGAAATCTATGCATCTGGCAAAACCTCCCTCTGACCCATAAAATTGCTAGTTCAAACATCCTGCTTGTGAAAAACAGTTGAGGGCTGATTGTAAGTCTTGTTCTTATTACAGGATTCTCTCCAAACTGCAGATGAGAAAGTTATTCAAGAGATGGTAAACTCCAAGTCAGAGTGTTCTTCAGATTCTAGTTTTTGTTTCTCATTAGATGAATTGATATTTCCTGGCTAGTATTTTTATCTGTTTAATTAGTAACAAGCACTAGAGTGATAACTCTGAAGCCTTTGCATCGCTCACTGTATAGAGTACTGCCAGCAAAAAACAAGATTTCCAATTATGAGCTGCCAAATTCCTTTAGCCTTGTTAGAGAAGATCCACTCAGAATGACAAATTAATTCATTTTGCTTGCCAATCTAGTCATTGCCCTCTCCACTGAGACTGTCAATAACTGCCAATTGTGATGCTGAAAATTGTGATGTTTATGAGACATTTGGCTTGCTTGCTGGTGGCAAGGGATAAGGAGTAGGTTTGACAAAATCGCCTGGAATTTGCGCTCTATGGAAGTGGTAAAATCTTACATCCAAGGAAGAATTTTGTGCCTGAGTGGTGAACAATGACACACAAAAATATATCTTCAGAATGGAAAAGAACTGATTGAGAAAAAAATTATACCATTTAGAGGTCAGAACTATCAGGATAAAATGATAAAATCACTGAAAAAATATGCTCTGTTAAATTTTGCAAAGAATGTTAGAAAACAAAATTCTTTAGCTGCATGATATTATAAAAAAATAAGCCAAAAAGGAGAGACAACAGTAAGAAGCAAGAGAATGGGAATGTGATGACAGTAGAGATTAAAAGTAGCTGAGATATGGCCCCCAAACTAAACCAATAGTCTATCTTAGTTTCTCAAAAATTGTGAAGATTAACAATACAGCAGGATGGTGAATAGGAGTGGGGTTTGTGGAAATAGAAATCATTTCATCTTAAGTGGAAGAGAAACTGAAATATTTAAATGGGAGCAAGAGTGGGGAAGCAGAAAAATCAACTTGATAACCTTCATGATCACAGTGTGTTTAGTGTAATACTGTCTGATTGAATTGTAACATATGTAATGTCTATGAGGATGAAGGAGGGAAAAAAGTGCCCAGACAAGTCTATATCCATTAAGATGATTGCCATAATACATTAGATATTAGAATGGAGTTTGAAAAAAATAGTGATTAGTAAAATGGAGATAAACAGACAAGGAGAGAGAGTAGAAATAGATTTAGCAAATGTATCCTATATAGTCTTCTTTAATCGGAGACATGATTCTTTAAAAGAAAAAGAGAATTGGCATGAAATACACCATGGTTACTCAGATTGGTGTAAAAGACTGGAAATTATTAACTAAGTGGCGAAAGAGAATGATGACTAGAAAAATTATAAATGGAGTAAAGTAGTATATAAAAGGAAGACAGCAGTGAGTAGTATTGAAAGAGAATGTGTCTGGCTAAACTGGGGATTAAGAGTTTCTTATGGATTGCTTCAACAATAATTTTCTATTTATTGAACATTTTCATTGTCTTGCCACAAGAAGCAAGAGCAAGCTAATTAGATCTACTAAAGACAAAATGTGGGGAAGGACTGTCAATAAAAAGAAGAATCAAGACTGTCTGTAGGAAGTATTATTTTAATAAAATCAGATGAAATTCAATAGTGGAGAGTCACGGTGAGACACTTAATAACTAAGGCAAAGCATTTCTGCTAGGAACTGATTGTTCAGAAAGGAGTGAGAGGGAGAAATGCCTGGGTGTACAAGGCAATCACAGCACGCACTTTAGGAACAAGGGATGATTGTATAAAAAAGAAATGCAACCACAGGATGTTCTGGTACTACTGCAATTGATACAGACTATGGGAAGGAAGTATTTATCAAAGCAGAGATGTTTCGGGCAGAAGTGACTGGCATTTTTCAGTGAAATTAGGTTTTGCTAGCAAATTTCCACCCAGTTTCAGCAATGCCACAGTCCTGGAGCATTCTCCCTTGAATATTCTGTAAGCCTTTTCATCATGCTTTTAGATGACTAAAGATAAATAGCATACCCAAGCTTTACCTAGTGGCTAGAAGATGGCATTCAGCAGCTCCTTTTTTGATTGTGTTTGCTGCCAGTGCTGCTTAGAGTTTGGTTAGCAAGCACAGGCTGCCAGCTTTGCATCAAGGCAACTCCTATATTTCCTTATTACCTCTTTTTTTTGAGGTTTTGTAGCTCAAGATGCTTTGAATTGCTGGGGCTGTTTGGAAAGAGTGCATTATCTAAGTGTTCCTTTGTATTTCTGAATGTCTATAACTGAATATTATTGTGGGAATGGCTCAAAAGTTGACAGCTGACAATATAAAAATTTCAAAATTGTAGTTGAGCTTAATCAATGCATGGGCTTCCTTTGCACCTTTTGGTATGGGCACTTACACAGTGGCCCTTAGACTCTCTCTGGATCAAGTCTCTCAGAAGGCAACAGATGCTTGATAGAAGCAGTATCAGCCCCATTGGCTGCATTTTTTTTTCACACTTGACACTCTTGCTATCTGCTTAAATATAAGCAGAGTATTGTCTCTGAATATTGTCTTGCAGTAAAAGCAATCAAAACTCAAGACTGCACTTCCATGAGAAAGGCCCCCCACACCCCAGGCACTTTATACAAGACTGACAATGCATTACAGTTCAGAACCTCAAATGAAAAAAATACAGGGAAGGGGGAGAGAGACTGTTCCTTAAGGAAAAATTGAAACATTTCTCTCTCTTTTTTCCTGAATGATGTGGAGTGCAGAGCCACCCTCACCCCTGGGAAGTCTTTGTTTTTACCTAGGACCTGAAAGCAGCTTCCTAGTCAATCCCAGAGGCTGCATGAGCCTTGGAAGTTCCCCAGAGGCACAAGGATCACCCATGCACCTCAAAGCTCTTGGCTGAGTCCCTGAAAGCTGTGGTAGCATCAGTACTGCCAGGGCATACAACTCTCATTCATCACAACAGACTCTAAAGCTGTCTGCATTCCCTCAGCGGGGTTTGACAGTATTGTCTGAAAGCAGTGGGTTATTCAGTTTCAAAGCTGTTTGTTTGGTCAGTGGCAGAGAAGCCAGGCAGTAGTTTAATGGGACTTTGCCTTCATCCTCACAAAAGCATGTCAACTTGATGCTTTGCCAAGGCCTGGTTGGATTTTATTGAATTTATCCAAAATTCCTAGGCATCTGTAGGCAATAACTCTTCACAAAAGCATAGATAACACTGGAATAGCTCTTGGAACAAACTGCTACTCCTAGAAACAACTGTGTAATACAGTACCTGCTAAATGATATGGCACAAATTGTCAGAGCTGGTCAGTGCCGTTCACAAGAAAAAACTCATTCTTAACATAAACAGCAAACATTTTTTTTCCCTGAACAAATAAGGTAGCTGGCCTGCACTCATTTGCAATGTTTTATAAATTAGTGCCTTTACAATGCTGAGTGGTTTGGGTTAAATGCAGATTCTTGAGCTTATCTCTAACCTCTTTTTATCTCTCATCTCTGCTAACATGAAGATAAATTTCTGTGAACATTGAGATGCATCATCTCTGCAGACTGCTAGTTTCTTGTCACCAATTCCTTGTTCACAAAAGCTCAGTCCATCTCCCTAAAAGATATTTCATGCTCTGTCAGGATGCTGAACAACAGAGATGGTTTTCTCTCATGCTGAAGAGGATCTGGTTGGCTGGCATTACTTACTGCATAGCAGTGGGAGATGATATTTTGTGTCTCACGTATGGTGCTGTCTCTAATTAACCAACCATCTATGTTTCCAAAGCTAAATGTGGGTGCTGGGAGCTTCAGCTCTGTAATACAAGTTTCTGTGCCATCTTCAGCATCATGGTTTTGGCCTTAAGGAAAATGTTTTCTTCTAATTTCTCCTTCTCAGTAGAGTTTCAGTGCTTGTCAAGCAAGAAGAGTTTTTTAACATTTGTCCTTCTATTTCAGGCACTATTCCTGTTGAAAGTTCCTCACTCTTCTCAGTGACAGAGTGAAAAGTTTTACCTTTATAATAGCATCTGTATTCCCCAATATCAAAATTATTATATATAAAAAATATGGTTTTCTTCTTTTTGCTTGTACTTTTGCCTAGAAGACAAGTTTTTAACTTGAGCTACTGATACACTCAATTCACTTCTTGCTTAGGACACCTTTGGCTGCATCTTCAGGTACCTTTGTCTTGTTTTCTGTCTACTCCACTACTGAGGGTGTCACCAAAGCAGTGGAGTCAAATGCCAAAGGCTTATACAGTGGATGCCTCTGTATCCTGCCAAGGGCATTTGTTTACCTCTCTTATCAAGGCTTAGAGTGTTAATGGAGGCAGCTGAACTATATTTCTGCCTTTTGTACACCACAGAGGAGAAAGAAGGTAGCTATAATGGACAACTGAGCATAACAGCATCTTAAATGTTCATGCATTAAATATTTCCTCATATACATCTTCGGTGTTTAGCACCATTACTGAGGTATTCTTGAAAAGCTATAGAACAGCTTCTTATGGATTGGAAAATTAAAGCTGAACCACAGCATTATACACCCAGCAATGCCAAAAACCCTGTCTTTAGTGGAAGAGCTATACATGGTAGTATAAGGAATTCATAATATTCCATTGAAGAGACCATATTTCCTTTCAACATGAGTCATTTTTAATAAAACAATTTAAAACAAGGCTTGTTCTCAGTGTTAGTTTGTAGTCCAGATTTAGTATGGATTTCATTTTGAGAAATAGTGTTTTTTAAAACATCCAGATGAAGAAGGAAAATAACAGTGCTATTATAAAAACTAACAATAACAGGAGCTAACAAATTTCTTAATAATTAATTTTATCCCAGGAACATATCTTACTAAGTGTAAGCTAAACAGAGCACTGCACAAAGATATTGTATGTATACTTTCACAAGCAATATCAACAAATTATTCTACATTTTTCTTTCCTAAATACCAAGATCATCACACAGTTCAACCTTTTTCCAGATGTGTTTTAATGTCAACATTTTTCATTTGTATTTGGGATTAAATTTCTGATCCAAATGGGAGAGAGTGAAGCAGAAGCTATTCCCCAAGTGACTGTTGAACTGGGACATCGAAGCCACAGGTTCCTGTCTATATCAGACAGAAGGAATTTCACTGCGAAGCAAGTATTTCATTTCACATGAATGCCTCCAGTATTGCTATTCTTAGAATAGCTCCTTATTTAGGTTTTACACCAAGAAAAAAAAAATATTTCAGAGTCTTTTGTTCTTTCCAAAATGGAATGAAAACAAATTTCCAAATCTCCCACTTTTCTCTTTCCCTGAAATTGAATTCTCATGTTTCAACTGGCTCTACAATCACACAGTCCATCTTATATTTCACTGCCAATCTTACACATGTCATAAACAGAGTCTCCAGCTACAAAATGAATTATTTATATGAAGGGAGTGAATCCCAGAACGTCGCAAGTTTCCTGCATGAATACTTTTGTGCCTCTCATTTGTCACACACTTCATCCCGTATTTGGCTTTTGCCAGACTGAGAGCAAAGGCCTTGAGTAGCTGCCCCAATAGGAGCATCTGCTCTTCCCCTTTTATTCCAGAGCCTAGAGGAGATGAAATTATGGTACCCCTATGCTGGGAGTGTTTTATTACGCACTTTGTATCTGCCCTGTCCCTGTGCTTGCAGTCAAGTAGGGAAGATGGAAATATTTCTTCATTCTTGAAGGCTTTGCTTATGGGTAGGGTGAGTTCTGGCACATTGGCCGCATCTGTTTGAATATCATGCTATGGTTTGTACAGGTCCTATGTAGCTGCAGAGAGAGTGAATGAAATAGCTTTTATATTTTCACAAATAATTAAATGGGAAGGAGGCTTTTAACATTTTCATATGATTTTGCTATTATTTAAGGTCTCTTTTTTTTCCCTCATCCTATAAAATTATCTGATATAGTGCTCATGGTTGCCAGCACACCCTGAATTGAAAGACCATATATCTGATTTCTTACATTTGAAGTATTTTACTCCAAAACAACATATCTGTAAGAGTCTGTAGAGAAGAGTAAAAGGTATGAGCTATGAAAAAAAGGCCTTAATTAAAAGGAGTGGACCTGCAGAGAGCAATCTTCAGAGAGAAATGCAAATTATGGAGGGTACCTCCTTTCAGCAACACCAGGAACAAAGCAATATAAATTAGATGCAGAAGAGAAATAAATATAACTGCAATTAGGTCAGAAGTGTGTGTGTCTCTAACAGTGAGTTTCTCAGATGCTGCTGCATATTAGGCCTGCTGAATACTACCCCCACTCCTCCACTTCGATGCTCATCCCCAGCTCCAGGCTGTGACTCCAGGTTTTAGATGTGTTTCACCAGGAGCTCCACAACCTGTAGCCTGCAATGGCCCTGGTTGCATCTCCAGAAGGCTTTGAGTGCTTTTTCTTCCTTAACTGACAGGAGCAAAGCCTTCTGGGATAATTAGTGCTGCTTCAATTGGACAGGTAGCGGATGGGAAATAAACAGGTTCAAGCGCTCAGGGGACATCCGTGTTGCTGTAGGCAGGGAGGCAGTGGAAAATAAATATAGCTAAGCAGTTGGAAAAATATTTATTTATTTATACTCCTTTCCTTTTGAGATGTGAGATGAGGGCCAGCTCCAATATGAACTCAGGTTTTTTTCTAAGCAGTTACCAACTCTCTTCAGCCCTTGAAAATGGCATCCTACATCAGTCTATGGCCAGCTACAGTGATGACCCATTTGGAAATGCTTTTTGTTATTGTTAACTGTGAAAGGAGATAATTTGTTACATAAATAATGAATTAGATGTGTATTAATTTAGAACTGCTTGTCTGAATGGTTTGCAAAGCAGCTGTGTGATTTTAGGCAGTCATATGCTGTCAATTAACAACTTACTCTAAGCCAAATCTGTTTAAGCTTATTATGTGTATCACATAGTGTGGAATTTCTTCATAAGTTTTACTAATTCTAGGTGTATACTATTGGCTGCATAGCAGTTTAAAACTGCTAAGGATTAGTAAAAATCTCAGTTAAATTACTGATGGTCAGAGGGAACTTCCAGCAGCATTCCAGCTATTAATCTGCTAGTGATACTTCTCATGTTGTTGAGAGGCTGGGGAACCTCATTAAAACCCCCAGGTTTTCTTTATGGAATACTTAATATAAGTCCAGGAAGACAACACAAAAACTGAATATCCATAATATATTGTCAATAAATTATTCAATCAAAGGAAAGAGCTTTTCAGTTTATACTTAAAAAAAGCATCATGGCTTATGCTTACAAGTGTGATTGCTCACTGTGTTTCCAAAAGCAATGTGCCCCAAAATTTCAAAAGACTGATCTTGTGCTGTTACAGAATTTGGGAATATCTGAGACAGATAATTTGAAAAATATTTCTGCTTTACACCAGGCTAATTTTAACCTTTGACAAGTTCCTTTTATTTTTTAAGTGTAACATGTATCAAAACAGGAATTCCACATTTTTATTATTCTGACCTTGTTGGAAGCTAACAGGACCTGTAACAAATCTCGAAGGGCTGCCACTGAACAGTACAATTATTCAAAGCCTGAATAATTGGACTGAAGTACACAATTTTTTGCAGAAGTGTCCCTTCTCTAAGAATGTGGTCATTGCTAATCAAAAAGAAAGACAAGCTCTTACGCAAAAGTCCAGGGCACCTTTTGCGGTACAAATTTGGTCACAGTCTCACAAGCATATGCAGCTTTAAGCATTTTCACATTTGGTCATGCTATGTAACAAGTCCTTAATAAAACCATTTATAATGAAACTTTTTCTACTAGAGAAAGTATGGAAGCCTGGCTAGAAGTCAGGCAAAATTCAAGAGAATCAAGATCGTGTGTAACTGTGCTTTCCAGGGTGATGGCTCCCCAGCTTCCCACTCATGCACATTATCTGAGCACTTGACCCACAACTAAGAAGAAGGAACAACCCTGTGTCATTGCCAGGAAATGTGTCCTACTCTAAGGAAATTTAAGGAGTTTCCCTATGAACAATGCTCTCTACTAGTGCTTTGGGGTACCTGCTTCTCTCACTCATGGAAGGAAGCCCTGCCTTCCATTCAGTTCAGTGTGAATATGCCCAGTCCTGACTCCTTTACTGTTCTTCATCTCAATGCGCCTTGCTGTCTCCATTTCCTCTCTTCTCCATCTGAACTTTTTCTTCCATTACCTATCCTGCTCCATTTTCGCACTGTGACCTACCTGCTCCTTCAGAGACAGATCAAGTTTTTTGGATCTGGAATTCAGTATCCCTCCCTTCCAGACATGTGGAAAAAAGAATTCCCCTAAAATATTAAAAAAATATTAGTAGGAAAACCTGCAGGAAAAGTTTAATCAAAGTACCTTTAGGATACAGTTGCCTGAAGGCAAGCCATTTCACCAAATTTAGTGAATGAATAACAACTTTCAGTATTACCATTCCCTGATCTGTAGAGTAATTCAGTGGTAGTTAAGTAAGCAAAATTGCTGTTAGCATGCTATGAGAGTAAGCAGAACTGCCATAGAACTGAGAGGCAAAAATTTTTAAACATTATAAAAGGAAGCATATTCTTATGCAAAAAATATTTCACACACAGTTTTCCTTAGAACAAGATAACTTTGACACCAACAGCTTAGAGCAGTAGAGGAATACAACGATTTCTACAGGGAGTGTGAACATCCAATTAAATGAGACAGATTTCAGTTCAAGACTTAAATAGCTGTTATCTAACCTATCAGAGTCAGACCAGGATGAAACTTTCCTAACAGTAGATCATTTCACAATATTCCATAACAAAATTTTCTGAACCTCCTTCTGAATATTTTGGCAGTTCAGACAGAGAGACAGTAATACACCAAATTGAGTCTGCTCATTTACTTATAGCTTGAGTCTGCTTCATTTAATTGTAAGCAATAGAAGTAGCATCGCATGAAATCATATGTGGATATTTCCTTTATGTTAAGAAAAAACACGAAGATTTATCCTGACTTCTACAGGTCAAAGTTCTTCTTAACTAAAGCGAGCTGCTCTTGCATTGCATTTCTTCCTCTCTGCTTCCTTCTTTTTCCAGTTCGCCCTTCCTGCTTCTCTATACCTCCATCAGTGTAGTACAACTGCTTCCTGTCCTTCTTCACTCAAACTAGTAAATTCTGATTCCTCAGCTAAGTTTCTCTAGTAAGCCAAGCAGCCAGTAAAATTAATAGGATTTTCATAGTACTTCTTTTTAATTTGCTGTATTGCTCAATTTACTTATATGATTGTGCAGCTGAAGAAAAGGGATGAAATGTCAGACTATTGTACAAATCCAAACTAGCCCCTTTGAACTCTGATTTTACAGCAGAAGCATCAAAGAAGAGTTGCTACTCCAAGGCTTTTTATCAACAGAAAGTATAAAAAAGAAATGAGAAAAGAACATACTCACTTTCTTACCTCAATTTCGCATTCTAACTTCAGGAAGCTCCTATTGATTTTGATGGTGTAGGATTAAGCCTTTGGGCCCAGATCCTCAAAGGTACTTAAATGTTGCAAAGCTTTTATTCTTCCTGTGATCCCCTTCATGGATTTCCCAGCCCAAATGTAACTTCCCAGGCAAGGAATGGTGAGAGCATAGGACTGACTGAAAAAAAAAAAATAAAATCATAAATCAGTTGAGCAAGGAGCTGCCTAAATCATCCATGGCTGAAGAACAGAGAAGTGGGACTAGGCATAGTCATCTGATTCTATGCAGGCTATAAGTGACCTAAAAGGCATTTTGGTGTGCAAAAGCTGGTTGATGGCTGTATCTGTGGGCCAATGGATGACAATCCCACTCTAAAGCAACTGGTAAGTAAAAATGTGGGATGGAATAGAATGGAATGGAATGGAATGGAATGGAATGGAATGGAATGGAATGGA